>BMAO01006400.1:0-270993 GCA_019973975.1 Trichonephila clavata | reverse complement strand
TATATATGACGGGTGCTTACGCGTTTCACTAACCTTCTCTTAAAAACTTTTAAATTGTATTTATTTTGACCAATCCCCGCTGAAAGCTGAAAGTGTGACTTATGCAAATAAGATAGTTTCGGGTTTAGCGAGTTCGAAAGAGATATAAAAGGGAGAAATGAAATGAAGAGTTGAGGATGACTAAGCGGTTTGATAGAGGAGGACTCGGTGTTTGGATTGAAGAAGTAAACTACGTGGTTGCTTAAGAAAGTGTTTCTAAGAATTTAGTTTAACTAAGTGAAGACTGATAGCGGAAGTAAGATTATTGAACAAGATTCATTAATTGGGTTCAAGAGTAATTGAAGATATCTTGGATTAAAGCCACTTCATAGTTTCTACTAGTTTCCAAAGTTCATTCCGAAGAAGATATCAGGTCTGTAATTTTTGTAGATTAGATTTAAATATGTAGTTTGATTGTATGCGTTATTCCCCTCGTGATATCAGTTAGTATTCCGTCGTCCATAATTGAATTCTGATCGCACTCCATGATAATTTATTGTTCTTAAAGTTGATTATTAATTGTGAAATTCTATCCTAAGGAAATAATAAATAAGTGATTTATTATTTGAGTAGTCCTTAATTATGAATCCTACATATCCAAACATAGATAATATGCAAAGGGTAATTAATAACCCTGGGGGTAGTGGGAGACTACGACACTGGCGCCCAAACGAAATACCGGAATTAAGAGCAGGTGCAGGGTTTAGAGTTTTGCCGGAGTTATTTTTTTCGGGTAAAGAAAATGTGTCTGAGTTTATCAATAATATCGATGACAATATAGCTTACTATGAAATACCGGCGAATCTATCGTGTGCATATTTAAAAGGTCATTTAATTGGGAGAGCGTTAGAATGGTTTGAGGTCATCGGCTTCGAGTGTGTAAATGAAGAAACGACTGCATTTGCAACACTTAAAAAGAAATTATCAGATAGTTTTCCGGTAATACGGAATAAATCAGAGCTAGAAGCTCAGTTTTTTTCGTCAAAACAACGGAGAGGTCAAGCCCCGTCGGACTTTATTTTTCAGTTGTTAAAAATACATAAAACGCTAAATTTGAATTATGATGAGTTAAAATTGATCGATCACATAGTAATGCGACTAGAACCCAAAATAATGGATTATTTAGAAGTTCGAAACCCCACAACAAAAACTCAATTGATAGAGTTGGTAGACCGGTATGAGGAACGTCATAACTGCAGGGAAAAACAGGGTTCGAGTAATAATTTTGCTAGACGAAGCTGGGATGTGAGTAGGAATCCTGAAGAAAGAAGGAATAATAGAAATTGGAGAGATACTGGGGTCGGAAATAGTCAAAATGATCAAAGAGGACTAGGCAGGGGTGCGAATAATTTTCCTCGTCGTAATTATCAAAATCAAGGATTCGAGGGTGGAAATCGATACAATCAGCCAAATCAGAGAACAGACCGGTATCAGAACCGTAGGATGGTGGTTAGGAAGGGTCCTAATGATGATTCAGCAAAACAGAATTGGAGGCGTGTTGGTTGTAACAGCGAAAGGCAAAGAAATGCCAATTTAAACTCTCAAAGAGATCGTATTGAGTCAAATCCTCCTAATAGAATTAGACTTAATTCATTGCGATTATCACCAGTTGAACTTCCGTATGTGCCGATTTTGTTGCATGATACTTTTTTAAAAGCGCTCTGGGATACAGGTGCGGAAAAGTCATTTATTTCAGAAAAAACGTACCGGTCATATTTTTCTTCTGTCCTATAAAAAAATCGTTAGCTGAAGTAGTTACAGCTCAAGGGTCACAGTGCAGAAATTTAGGCACAGTTGAGTTGAGAATTAAAATAAGAGAATTTTCGAAGTTATGGAAATTTCATGTGATTGCTGAGATGCAAGATCCATGCATCATAGGTGTTGATTTTATGTCACATGCAAGGATTACTTTTGATTTTGTTAAAAAATCGTTAATCATTCCGGATTCGCAAATTGAGAAATTGGCAATTTCGGACGAACCGGTACGGATAGATTTATTAAGGACTAAGCTAAAGGCAGGGCAAAAACTTAAGTTGGCAAATTTTAATGTAGAATGGGAACATCGCCCAGGTACGCAAAATTTAGTGGCTGATATGTTGTCTAGAAACCCGTTAGAAAGTAATGAGGAACCAAAAGTGTCTTGTGCGGTGATTCGATCGTTAGTATTATCTTCTAGAGAACAGTTAAGAGAGGAACAGAGAAATGACCCGGAGCTAGGGCATATAATGAGGTTTTTGGAAAATCCGGACGATAGTTCTGTTAATGAATCGATCTGCAGAAATTGGTCCAATGACTTTAAAATCGTTGACGGTTTGCTATATTATGCAAAATATACAACCACACTAGGTGAATTAAGGGTATTTATACCCAAAACATTACGTAAAGATGTTATGCGAGAATTTCATGACTCGCCTATGGCAGGTCATTTAGGCAAAAAGAAAACCTACTTAAAATTAAAGGACGCGTGTTATTTTCCGTACATGAGGAAATACATTTATAAATATGTAGCAACCTGCGACCAATGCCAAAAAAATTAATTATAAAAACGGATTACCAGCTGGTCAATTAATTCCCATAATAACGAATTTTCCGAATGAAATCGTGTCTTTAGATTTGTTAGGCCCATACCCTGCAACTAGTCCAGAACGCTATAGATTTATTTAGTAATTACAGATAATTTTTCTAAATGGGTTGAAATAGTTCCCTTAAGGAAAGCTTCGGCTAAAGCAATCGCCAATGCATTTTTTGAAAATTATATTGCGCGTTATGGAGCTCCTGTTAAATTAGTCACCGACAACGGTCCCCAAATGATATCCGAAGTTTTCGAGCAAGTGTGTCGCAGATTGCACATAAAACACGTTAAAACTGTGGTATATCTTCCACAAGCTAATCAAACAGAAAGAGTTAATCGCACTCTTTTAAAAATGATTTCGAGTTTTGTCGCGGATAATCGCACTAACTGGGATCAATTTCTGCAAGAGTTCGGTTATGCGATTAGGACAGCAGTACATGAGACAACGGGTAAAACACCGGCGGAATTATTTTTAGGTCGAAATTTAATCACTCCTTTTCAGAAATTAGTTATGGTAACTGATGGATCAGATTTAGTTTGTGGGAACATAGAAAGGTCGTTTGAGGAAGCTAGAGTTCATACAAAGCGCCAGCAAGAGAAGTGGGCGAAATATTATAATAAAAAGAGGCGTGAAAATAATGTGAAAGTTGGTGATCTAGTATTAGTTCAAACTCACCCGTTAAGTTCAAAATGTAAAAAAATAGTAGGTAAATTTATGCCAAAGTTTGAAGGCCCATATAAAGTTCTGAGTGTAAATAATAATAATAATTTAGTAATATTAAAATTTGGTAAAAGAATAACGGTTAATGTGGACCAGGTGAGAATTTACCATCAAAGAGAAGACAGTGTTGCCGAGTCGGAAAGTAACACTAGTAGTGATCATGGTGCAGTGACATCAATCAGGTCAGATGATGCGCAGTCGTCATTGGTGCAATCGGAGAATGATAGGGGTGGTCGTAAAGGATCGAAATCAGGAAATGTAAATGGTAGTAGAGATATAGTTGCGAATAGACGCGATGGAGTGGAGGTGAGAAAAAAACGTGGACGGACGGAATCTACTGTTTCTTCGGGGGATGGCACGTATAATTTCAGGAAAAGGAGACCTTTATACACTGAGAGAGAGAAAAGAGGAAGGCCTGAATCCTGGTATGAAAACGTACAAAAGAAGAGACCAGAGGCCCAGATAGATCGCGAGAAAAGAAAGATTTCCTCGTCAATGTCCTCTCGTCCCTCCAGAAAGCGTTATAGAAAGGTGGAAGAAAATAGTTCTGAAAGAGCAGTTCCAGGACCATCCCACAGATTCAAGTACAACAGACCTCATCAGGAAAGGAGCTGTCCATACAATCTTCGGAGCCGACGTCGAGTGGACAACAGCCAAGTTCCAGTTCTCACAGAAGAAAACAACGCCTCAGCAGGAGCATATCAACTTCAACGGACTCGATGGAAGAGGAGACCCAGAAGGTTGGAGCGCAGAGTGGACAACCCTAGGACAAGGTCATCCAGCACAGAAGCCATGGTGGGAGACAAAGCCTATGCAGATTGGATCTAAAGACTAGTCAGGTTGTATAATTCTAATTTGTTTATTTTTCCTCTGACAGACAGTTCGGAGTATTTTCCATGTGGGCTAGTCTAATTTTTTTTGTAAAGTTAACGTACAAAAGTGTCACTGAGTTGTGTGCATTTTCATATCGGTTGAAAAGACTTTTGTATTTAATTTTTTTTCCAAATTGTGGAAAAACATTTGTTGAATTGCAATTGTTTTGCTACACATTAAAGACGTGGCTTTATATGTGAGATTACTTGTATTGTTTGTTGTAATATATTCTATGTAATAAAAATGTATATATTTTGTGTGTAATTATTAAGATGTATAAGTAGTGTCTGGTTTCTGGGCGCGGCGTAATTAGGAATACTAACAAAAAACATTAACAGCGCAGCGCGAGTGATTGGGAATTTTTGAAAATGAAACCAGATAAGGGTTATTTTGTTATTAAACTATATATATATATAATATAATGTATGCCATATTTTATGTCAATAAGGAAGTTGTATAAAAGCTCTGTGCATTTAATGTCATGTTTTAGAAAAATTGACAAGGTTTCCTTTCAGGGCAGCAGTCCCTGAACATAGTGATGTGATGAAAGTTTGATGTCGTATGAAGATACTGTTGTAAAATTTTTTATATTTATTAGCACTTAAGTAAAGTGCATGATCAGGGTTTTTTCCTTGAAAGGTTTTCCCCTGATCTTCGCCCGAATGGGATGCACTGTAGGAAACCTAAACATGTGCAAGAACAATAAATTGAAGTGGAGTACCCCTTTTGAGTAATCATTTCTGTGTGTTAGTTTAATTAAAGTTTCTAACTTAGAGAGTTAAAACTTTCTACAAGTTCAGAATTTGCAGGCGTTATAAAGTTCGTGAGTTAACTTTTTACATGTTCAGGCATTCTAGAGTAGTTAAAATATTTGTGCAGGTTCAGTGTTTTTCAGATGTTAGGTAAATTAAGCGAATTCTTGCAGGTCGTTTAGACCTTCAATAAGTCACGCTTTTTTTTCTCGGAGGGGGGTTGTGACGGGTGCTTACGCGTTTCACTAACCTTCTCTTAAAAACTTTTAAATTGTATTTATTTTGACCATTCCCCGCTGAGAGCTGAAAGTGTGACTTATGCAAATAAGATAGTTTCGGGTTTAGCGAGTTCGAAAGAGATATAAAAGGGAGAAATGAAATGAAGAGTTGGAGATGACTAAGCGGTTTGATAGAGGAGGACTCGGTGTTTGGATTGAAGAAGTAAACTACGTGGTTGCTTAAGAAAGTGTTTCTAAGAATTTAGTTTAACTAAGTGAAGACTGATAGCGGAAGTAAGATTATTGAACAAGATTCATTAATTGGGTTCAAGAGTAATTGAAGATATCTTGGATTAAAGCCACTTCATAGTTTCTACTAGTTTCCAAAGTTCATTCCGAAGAAGATATCAGGTCTGTAATTTTTGTAGATTAGATTTAAATATGTAGTTTGATTGTATGCGTTATTCCCCTCGTGATATCAGTTAGTATTCCGTCGTCCATAATTGAATTCTGATCGCACTCCATGATAATTTATTGTTCTTAAAGTTGATTATTAATTGTGAAATTCTATCCTAAGGAAATAATAAATAAGTGATTTATTATTTGAGTAGTCATTAATTATGAATCCTACATATCCAAACATAGATAATATGCAAAGGGTAATTAATAACCCTGGGGGTAGTGGGAGACTACGACATATATATTACAAAAATATACTAAAAATAGTTATAAACCTAAGATAACTATCGTCATAATAGTAAAGATTTAGCCACAGAAATACTAAAAGCAAACTCCCAGCCTTAGGAACTAGGAATGCAGGTTTAAACAAAGTTTTCTGGCCAGCCAACCTTCACCTGAATTTGCCAGTATTCTGGGCCATAGGGAAAGCAATAAAATATATATATATATATATATATATGATATATATATATATATATATATATATATAGTAACATAAAATAAAAAAATACATAGCATAATAAATTGATAATACAAAATTATATCACTAACAAAGCTAGAAGATTTAAATTAGATTTCAAGAAACACAACTTTAAAAAATGATGGAAAAGTGTCTATTGTACAAGAATTATATATATGTATATATATAACGATGATGACGGATTTAGTAAAGGAGGACGACTTTTGGCGAAGATCTTGATAGCGCGTGGCCGGTGTTGGTATTTCCGTAAGGTTACTATTTACGATGGTTGATGTTGGATTTTCATTGTTATGGAGGAGACAGTCTTGGAAAAGTTATTCTTCTTTATTAAACACTGAACATGAAGACACATAGATGTACGTAATCACAAATAGACACACACACAACAATACACAAACACTAGCTGCAGCAGACTACATGATGATGACAAGAGACAAGAGAGCGCGTAACCGTCTGCTCCGAGTTTTGAAACTGGCGGTGAAGGTCGTACGACTCTTTTGTAACAGGAGTCGTGATTGGATGCAAATGCCCGCGAGCAAGTAGATTAAGATTATAACGGTCTTTTGCGAAAGAACTAGGAAATAATTTAACGGGGTAAAGTTAAAAAGAGTTAGAATAAGTCATTACACACACACACACACACACACACACACACACACACATATATATATATATATATATATACATATATAGTGTCATAAAATGAAAAAAATACATAGTATAATAAAATTGATAATACTAAATTATACCACTAACAAAGCTAGAATATTTAAACCAGATTTCAAGAAACACAACTTTAAAAAATGATGGAAAAGTATCTTGTACAAGAATTTACTAAGCGTATGTATAGCATGAAACAGAATTAGAACTTTACAATGTAAGAAACCAGAAGAGTCAATGGACTAAAATGAAGAACTATTATGATTTCTAAAGCTGTTGCTGAATTAGGGCCAGCAAAATTAGGGTTAAATATATTTTATGGATCCAACCTTCCCCGTGCAGCAGAAATTTTCGCCATAATAGCAAAACATAACCACATTGAAAAGTTAGGCCTAAAACCAACCACGTGTAATTTGCAACCAACAGAAAAATAAAATAAAAATAATATAAAATATGAAAGGAAATGATTCTTAACAAGATAAAAATAAAAAATAATTTTGAAAAGGAAAAATAAAGCAAAAACTTACATGAAAAAATGCAATCCACAAGAGAGCAGAAAAAAAGACCAATACATTCAAAACTTACCACGCTGAATGACGTTAAAAATGACGTGTTAAATTGGTAAAACCAGAAACAAAAATTAGTGGCGCCACCTGGATAGTTTTTTTGTAATTAAACTAAGCAAACAAAAACATATTGAAAATAATAAAAAACAGGAGAAAAAAAACAAAGAATAATAATTAAACACATTAAAAAGGAGAATTAGAGAGATAACTTAGAAATATAATTTATGTATATATATACATATATATATACACATATCTAAGTCCTAGAATTAAGAATTCCATTGTATTGAAAAATAAACTTATACCTCTAACTCCGCTCTTGATAAAAAAACTTCTAATTTGTATTTTCTAATAATCTTTAAAATGTAAGTATAGAATGATGTTTGCTCTTTAGTAACCCTATAACCAAGTGAATTTCCGCAAAACCAATTTTTGGTGGATGTATACTCAGTAAAATTAACATGCAAGCCAAATTTCAAGTCTAAATCTAATAGAGCAAAAACGAGATTTTTACTATCAATAACCCACGTAATCTCGTTGAGAGTCGTTCTCCAAAATATCTGCTCTTAGCAGATTTCAATTCAACAAAAGAAAAATGCATACCAAATTCCGTTATTATAGTCGTTGTAGCTAATAGTTTAAAAATGGGAATAATGATCTATAACGCCCCTTGAGCCCCCGCAACGCTACTTAAGGGTCTGTATTCACAAAACTCATTTTAAAAACTTTACTCTATGAAAGGAATCTGCTTACCAAATTTGAACACCGTGAGTGTAATAAATTAAAAATGGAAAAAAATTATCTATAACGCTCCTTGAGTCCCCGCAACGTCATCTAAGGGTCGATTTTCACAAAATACATTATATAGAGGATCTTTAATCCATGAAAGGATTCTGATTACCATATTTCAAGACTGTACGTCCAGTAGTTTAAAAATGGAAATAATTATCTATAACGGACCCTAAGCTCCCGCAATGCCACTTGGGGGTCGATTTTCACCAAACTCATTTTGTAGCGAATCTTTACTCTATGAAAGGAAACTGCTTACTCAATTTCAAGATTGTACGTCGAGTAGTTTAAAAATGGAAACAATTATTTACAACGCCCCTTAATCCCCGCAACGTTACTTGCGGTTTGAATTTCGCAAAAAAAAAAATCCGTTCTTAGCGGATCTGTACTCCATGAAAGGAACATGTTTATCAAATTTCAAGTCTATAGATAAATATTGGGTTGTTCGGAAAGTAATTTAGTTTTTTCCCGACAGAGGATTTAATTGTATTTTTTTGCACCCAACTTCACATTTAAGCCGTATAACTTTTATATACTTTGAAAGCTCATATAGCAAGGCTTGTGTGTGAAAAATTCCAATTAATTCTACGCAGTAGTTTTGGGTTGGTGCCCTTTTAAATATGGAGAGCGATAAGCAGCATTTTCGACACACATCTTACTGTTTTACTACAGAAAGGGTAAAAATGCTGTTCAAGCCAGAAAGAAATTGGCCGATGTGTATGGAGAAGGTGTGTTGACAGTACGCCAGTGCCAGAACTGGTTCGCTAAATTTCGATCCGGCAATTTTGATGTCGAAGATGCACCACGTTCGGGAAGGCCGGTTGAAGCTGATAAAGACGCGATAAAGGCATTAGTTGATGCGAAACAGCGACACGTGAGATCGGATTCAGGTTAAATTTATCAAATTTAACAGTTTATGACCACTTGAAAGGCCTGGGATTATCCTCGAAGCTCTATATATGGGTTCCCCATGTTCTCACAGAGAGAAATCTGTGTCGCCGTATTGACGTCTGTGATTCGCTTCTCAAACGTCTCGAAAATGATCCGTTTTTGAAGCGCTTCATCACTGGGGACGAAAAATGGGTTGTATACAACAACGTCAAACGCAAGAGGTCATGGAGCAAAAAAGATGAACCGGCTCAAACCATTTCCAAAGCCGATATTCACCAAAAAAAGGTGATGCTGTCTGTTTGGTGGGATTTTAAAGGAATCGTTTTTTTTTTTAGCTTTTACCAGATAACACAACGATTAATTCGGAAGTCTACTGTCATCAGCTGGACAAACTGAATGATGCTCTTCAACAGAAAAGGTCAGAAGGAAAGGTGTAGTGTTTCACCAAGACAACGTGAGACCTCACACAAGTTTTGTCACTCGCCAAAAGCTTTTACAGCTTGAATGGGATACAATGCCACACCCACCATATTCTCCAGACCTGGCACCATCGGATTATTATTTGTTCCGGTCACTCCAAAATTTTTTAGACGGTAAAACCTTCACCTCAAATGAGGAGGTCAAAAACCACCTCGATCAGTTTTTTGCCAGCAAAGACCAAAAATTTTATGAGCGTGGAATTATGCTACTACCAGAAAGATGGCAAAAGGTGTTGGACCAGAACGGCCAATATATAATTTAATAAAGTATTTGTTTATTATACAAAAACTGTCTTTCATTTCCACAAAAATAAAACGAAATTACTTTCCGAACAACCCAATAGTTCCGGAGATATCGTGATTAGAGTGAGTGAGTCGCTTTTTTCTCCTTTATATATGTATATAAATAAATTTTTAAATAAACACCAAATATATTTTTTTAAAAAAAGCATAATTTGAATGTAACTATACTGATACACAATATTTTTTGTACATATAAAGTGCTTTTTCAGCCAAAAATTTAAAAAAAAAGTTTATATGGGTTATAAGAAATTGTTAAAAAACGTTTCGTTATAGATATATATAGTATAGGATTTTTATTCAAATATGAATACGTACTCTGTCAGGTTACATTTTTCTTCTTCTGTGTTTCATTACAATGGCATTTCAGAAAATCAATATATTGAGTCTTTTTTTTGTTTTTTTGTTTTTTACACTGACATTTCCATTGCGGGGAAAACCGGCAAGATGAAAAAGAACTGCTGAGAGAGACCCAGACGAGAATGAGGGACCCTCATTCTTGTTTGGAAAGGGAATGAAGTGGGTGGACCCTCAGGAAAGGAAATGAGCTGCAGCAACCTTGACATTCCTCTCCTCCCCCCCCCCTCTATATATACTTTAATACTCTCTCTCTCGTATACGTTTCTAAATCAGTAATAAATCTTAAAGAAATAGATTTTAATCTGAATTGTTATTCTTATATAATCTGAATATTTGATTTGGATTTTTACACAGCTAAAGTTTTCTTTGTGGGCCTAAAATGGAATCCAGTGGGGCGCGGCTGAAAAAACCATTGATACCGTTCAAATCAAAAACAGGAGTCGACAACAACAAAGAAAGCAGAAGTTTATTGGCGCTCGAATATCCGCTAAAATTTGAGTGGGGGAGGAAAAAGGTAAGGCTTCGAATCGTGTCCTATCGATGCATTTCTTTTTTACATGAATAATAATAGTGGAGGGTTTCGCGAGTGTTTGAAAAGGCGTCGAAATGCAAATCGCTTTTGAAATCGAATCCAGGAGCGATTAGGGCGAAAGGTATCGGGGCGGTTATGAGCAAAGTATGCAAATACTGGAGAAAGTGTATCCATTTTTCTCTCCCGGGAAGAGAGCCTCTCGAGGCAAATTCAATTTCATTTCTTGCCGCGCACAGAAACATGGATTTAAAACCTCTATACCCGCCGCCGTAATGCGAGCAATTTGCGTGAACGTCTTACTTTTCCCACCTTTTTTCTCTTTTAAATCTGAGGGAAAAGATTTGTCGAAAAACATTTTCATTTTCTTTATTCGAGGAACAGGGCCGTGACGCTCCTTCGAATTCGAAACCTCTCCAAAAGCACGATGCGTCGAGTGAAACGGGACGCGCTTTATTAACTGAGTGTTTTGGAGTCGAAATGTTTGAAGCAGACAGACACCCCGAAAATGACAGAAACACCAAGTTGGATTTTATTAATGGAGCGTTTATCATCCTTCATCTTTTTAAAAAGACTTGAAATTAAAGGGTTTGTGTACACACTCCCCAAAACAACTTTACCTTTTGTTTTATCATAATTATTGTTAACAACTTAAATCATGAAAAGGAAATTATATAAAATTCGTTTGTTTTAAAAATACGCTCTAAATGTACAAGAATGCTGCTCCGTTTGGAATTTCATCAAAATATAGTACAAACTTTGTGATGAACTGGATCAATAGATTGTTTTTTAAGGTCTTAAAGACGAAACAACACAGTGACCGGCTTAGCCGAGGGGTCCTGAGTTTGAGTTCAGTGCCAGTGAGGGAGTGATTTGAATTTACATCGCATTAAGAAGCAACATTATGCTGAACCATGATCAAGTGATGAAAATGACACCTAAACTGACATCTCCTTCTACAAATTTCAAAAACACCAACGGTCACTGAAGACCCACCGTGTAGAGTGGCTGATGTACCTTACATTTGTCACTGTTCAAAGCCCTCACGTTGGCGGGCTTTGAAAGTTTGTAGAGCGGGGGGCCAACTCGGGTGTCTTCCTCTTCTCTTGATTACGTCCGTCGCCAATAACCTCGCAGTGTTTTTATGTGTGACTATAAAGTCACACCATTAAAATCAAATCAAATCATGATGCGAGAGTTATATTTTAAGATGGAAGAAAAAATTACTCTCACTGTATAATATATGGGTACTAGATATTTTATTACCTAATAAATATGTTTCATCTTTGACAGATAATCAATTTCATGTAAGTAATTTTCTACGAGACCTTCAGTGCAATGCTTCTTTCTGCCGCCGAATTTTAACTATTTGCAACAGAATATGTCTCTTTGGATTCGACAGCTTCTGGATATTTTGGGGAAGAGTGATCCACCGAATCTCATTGAAGGAGAGACAATGAGACTGATATATCGTCTTCTTTTTTTTCCTTAAAGAACTTTCTGTACAAAATTAGAATTAGATAAGGAATAAGTCTTTCGCCTTAAAAGCCGCGTCGATATCTTCAGATAGGAAATGTCAATTCTCAGAGAAAGAAAAGTCTTTTGAGTTGACTTATTTGTCATTTTAGGTATTGCTTTTTATCATTTGCGTTGTCTAGTGTCAAGTAGCAGGCGTCAAGCACGCAAATGAGAACTGTCTGATTCTGCTCGAGACATTTTGGAGAACATCAATTGGGACCTCGAACTTTCAGACCCCAGTAACGTTTGTCTGCCCAATATTCATTGTTCATCTCTTTCACTGCTCTTCAACAGTATTATTCTCATCACTAACAGCTCTCGTGTGGTTCCATGTGTATTACGCCAAATATCTTTGCCCCCTCCCTTTTTTTAAAGAACAAAAGTTTTGTTCTTTTATTCTTTATGCTATTTTTTAAATAAAAGAGAAGGGGTCGTCATGACATATATGATTTTATTCAATTATAGGATTTAAACTAATACTCCCCACCGGCTTGATTCAAGAGGAAGTCTTGTCTGGGTATTCAAAATAGCTGACTATTAATATTTCGGAGTTTATATCCAGGTGATAATGTTTTCACACACTTTAATATTTGTAAAATTTTTAAAAAGAAACATAGTTTTCTGACCAATATTGGAGGCGTTGTCATTCCTTAGAAATGAAAATTTCTAGCAGAAAACATTTTTTTGTAAGCAGCCTTAGTTTGAGATTGTCTGTTTTATGTTGCGGGGACGAAAATTAAGAGAAGGAAGTCAAGGTAATCCTTATCATCTTTTCTTTCTTTTGAAGTAAACGTTGTGTAGCTGGAATTTGCTTATTGCAACACTTCTCAAACTGTGGGGTGCGCCACCCTAGGAGGGTGTGACATCCCTTTGTGGGGGGCGCGAGCATATTGAAAAGTCCAAAACAAAAGATTTTAAATAAGTATTAATTTACCGAAAGGAAACAAATTAAAATACATTCTGAGATAATAAAAATTAAATACACACATTTACACTGATTAAATATACTTATAAATGTATCAGTACTGCACAGTGTTTTTGATAGTTAATTTATCAATACATTAAAGCAAGTTTAATAATTAGTAGGGTCTTCCATGAGCTTGTCGTATACAAAATTTAATATTTATTTAGATAATTTTTATGGTTTATAATTAAATTTGTATTGCAGTTTTAGCGCTTCAAAGTACATTTTTATTGTATTCAATACATTGTTATTGTAGAAGAGGGGCGCGATGAAAATTATGATTGAAAACTGGTTCGCAAACATTGAAAGTTTGAGAAGCACTGGCTTACTGTGTTGCTGGAATTCCGAATGAGACTTTTAAAAATAATCTAACCATTTTTAAATGCTATATAAATAAAGGAAATACCGTATATTTCTGAATCAAAAAAGATATCCCAGATAAGGAGTTCTCTTATAGGACCCGTACAGAAAAAAAAGAAAAAGATTGAAACTCGACTGAACTTCTGTTCAGGAAATGATTGCATCAAACTACTAATGTATTAAATTCTTTGCACTTTTCTGGATTGTGCTGAACTCATTTCATTGTATACACTCCAATAATGTATCTTGTCACAACATAACAGTTTTGCCACTGTTCCTGTATACATTCTGCAACTTTATTTTCTAAACACGGCCAGGATATACCTCTCATTATAAAAAAAATTTCATTGTTATTTTTTTAACAGCCTCTTCATTCTTTTTCACTCTGTTATCCCGAAAGCGCTTGCTGTTTCCTTTTTTTGTTGGTTCCGTAACTTGACCTACACTTTAAACATTTTATACTAATGGTACAACATACACCCTCTTTTGCAAAAAAATCGAAGCACCATGAAGGAAGTGGTTGTTTTGAATGAAATTAAATATGTGTACAGTGTACACATAAATATGTGTAAGAAATTAAGAGAATTTACATATTTAATTGACTGCATAAAAAGAACTGAACTGAATGAAAACCATTCCTTCTAGATAAAAAAAAAATCTTGTACGGCAAATACTTAATCGTACACGTGTGTTTAGGCCAGAGGTTCCCAAACTTTTTTGTCTCATAGACCCTTGCCATGTTTTTCGGTTTCGGGTAGACCCCTTCTTACCTAATACTAAATTTTTGCAAATTTATCAATTTAAATGTCTTTTTAATAGTTGGTGCTACTAGTTTAAAAGAATTAACTGTAATGAAGTATAGAGTTTAAAACTTAATAAGTGTATGGTAATGAATTAAAATAAAATTAATATTAATACATGAAATAACTGACAACAAACAAATGCTTTTAATGAGGAGGATGAATATGGTGCTCCAATAACAAATTTTCAACACTTAATATATCAATCTAGTCAGGTTTAAGCCTAAATCTCCTTTGTTAGTGTCCAGTTCTTTTTTGTTTTTGAGATTGGCAAACTCAGTGAAACTCCCTCTCACAAGGAAAAGCAGTTAAAAACTTTCTCACGATATTCCAAAATTTGCGACAATTATCAGGTATATCTTTTTAAAGCCAAAACTGCTGACATCTGTTTTTAAACTTTATTTTAAGAGTTTCGTTATTGCCCATTCTGATCAGTTCCTATTGTAATATGACATATTTTTTTCCAAAGTGACTATATGAAATCATTGTCTACTTTCTCTGCTGTATTACTATAAAAAAAGTAATCTCAAACCGGGTTTCAAAATCCGAATAAGAGCATTTAAATGTTGAACATAGGTTAAAATGTCCTGACAGACTGTCTGACAAATTGAGAAAATTCACGACAGCCAATATTATACTCCTTTAGCTTAATTTTGGAAAGAAATGCTGAAATGGTCCTTGTCTTAATAAAATTCATGCTATCACCTTTTAACCACAAATTAACCTCACTAAATTTAGTAAATGCTAAATTGGTAAAATCTGGTTTCCACTAGATCAAATTTTTTTTAAAGATTAAAGTCATGATCTGGTTTAATGAGAATTACTATCATAGACGCCCATTTGCACCTCATAGATCCCCAAACTATTTTTTTGATGATGTGGACCCCTTGTAGGTCTTCATAGACCACTTTGGGAATCACTGGTTTAGGCGGAACCAGCAGAAAAACAGCCTTTATAAGCTCATGTAAGTTAAGACGTATTTCGTTCGCTATCACACCTCGGCGAATTTCTTGGTGTTATTTTGAAGGAATCGGTTAAATTCAAATTTTAACTGCAAAAATGAGTAACCACCAACGGTAAGATGATGTAATGAGGTGGTGAATTGTGGGGAAGCTAGAAGCAGGCCAGTGTCGAGTCCAGATTTGTAGAGCGTTCAATTTAACGCCCAGAGTCGCGTGTAACTTATGGAAACAGTTCCAGGATACTAGATCCATCGAGAGAAAGCCTGGACAAGGTCGTCCAAGAGCCACGACGGCCAGAGAAGATCGCAATTTTTCGATTATAGTGAGGCATAACAGAAGGGCTACAGTTTCTCAGCTCTCTTGTTACTTGTATGCAGCCACAGGAACCTGTGTATCAAGGGTGACTGTTTCAAAAAAGACTTTATGAAAGAAGTTTGTTTGTCAGAAGACCTACTATTTGCTTCCCGCTCACGTCTATGAACAGGGGAGTCCGATTAGCATGGTGCATACAGCATAGAGATTGCAGTATGGATCAATAGGCGACCATTCTGCTCACCGATGAGTCCAGTTTCCTCCTAAACACTGATTCTCGACATACGTTCATATAGAAAGAACCAGGAACCCGCTACCTACACTTCAATGCCCACGAAATCGACAATTATGATGAAGGAGGTTTAATAGTCTGGGCAGGCATCATGTTGGATGGTCGTATGCCTCTCCATGTCTTTGAAAGAGGCTGTGTGACTGGTGTGAGGTATAGGGATGAGGTCTTGGAGCCATATGTTCATTTTTTCAGGACAGCATGTGGCCCCGAGTTCATTTTAATGGACGATAAAACGAGGCCCCATAGAGCTCTTCTGGTCGATGAATTTCTAGAGAGTGAGGATATTCACCGTATGGATTAATCAGCCAGGTCTTCAGACCTCAACCTATAGAGTATGTCTGGGACGCTCTGGGGAGGGCAATTACTTCTCGCAACCATCCTCTGAGAACCATGCAGGAAATGAAAATAACGTTACTGAACGAGTGGAACCAAGTGCCACAAGAACTGATAAACTGCCTTATTTCAAGTATGACATCACTCTGCGAGGCCTGTATAGCTGTAAGAGGGGGCCATACCCCCTATTAACCCATTTCTTTTGTTTATTCTGCAAATGCTGTTTTACACCTTCCAACATCAATGAGTGTTACGCTCTATGATGCGCGTGTATTACAATTGTTAAATGATTATTTGTTTTGTATTGTATAAATGTATGTACATATCAAATTTCATTAAAATCGGTTCAGTAGTTCTAGAGATAATTGATCAAGTCTGAAAATTGTCTTAATTTCTTACACCAGTGTATGTACATAATAAGATGATAAAAATATCAAGACCATAGGGCCCATCTATGGCTCACGATTATAGCTTGAATGTTCAAATCAGTAGCAGGTGGAACCACCCCTGGAGGCGATAAATGCTTGTATATGCCTCGGTAAAGAGTGATAAAGGCTCCTAATGTCATCCTGCGATGCATTCTGCCAAGAATTCACCAGTTACTGCTCCAGATCTGTGATATTTTGCGGTGCCGGAATCTGACGCTCTACCATGCTCCAGGCATGTTCGATTGATCAAAGGCCTGGTGATTTTGCAAGCCAAAGAGAAGTATTAAAGGCATGTAAGCAGTCCAGAGATATGCGAGTAATATGGGACCTGGCATTATCTTGTTGGAAACTTGCCCCCGGATGACATACCATTAAGGATAATGCAATCGGTCCCATGATGATATCAACTTGTTGTTAAGCTGACAAAGATGTATGAAGGATGTCTAGAAATGACTTGTTGTCCTATGAGATAGTACTCCACACCGTCACATTAGGGGTTATGGCTGTATGTCTTTGTAAAACAAAGGCTAATTGAGACCGCTGACCCCGGCCTCTTCAGACACGGAGACGATGGTCATCTGCTTCAAAAGTATATTGTCTTCATCGCTGAACCCTATGCGATGCCAGTTCGATGGCAACCATGATAATTGGCTGTGACGCCACTCCAGATGACTTTGCCGATGTTGTAGGGTCAAAGGTAAACGACTTAAAGATCGCTGTGAATGTAACTCGCCTCAGCCAATCGTCTTGAAATGTTGAAAGGTACCAACTGGGAGGGAGGAGTGAAGAGGCTGTAGTACGTTGAATAGTAGACAATAATACCGTTCGGAGCAGTTCGGGTCTGTCGAACAATCGTTGTATCTTGCCTCGCATTTGAGCATCTGGACCTTCCAGAAAGTTTGTTTCGTCGATTTGGTTCCTCACAGCAAACATTGCTGCCAGCACCTTTGCACAGCTACGTTTTCACGTTGCAGGCGACGACCTATTGCTCGGTATGGTGATTCTCAGTTTCACGCATTCCGACCACGTTTGAAGTCATTCAATTTCCTATTATGTCTTTGAGACGTCGTGATGGTACCATTCGTTATTTATCCAGTGAATCACAACGGTGAAAACGAAAAAAGATAATTTTTCCGCTTCTGTTATCGGTTTTATATTTTGCGAGTTGCTCAGCATAAATATGCACTTCTACCGCAATTCATGTTCATTGGCTTTGAAAATTTGATCATTTGCATGTTCAATCAAGATGTCTTTGCCTATAAAATTTCATTACAACCAGACAACTCCTTCTTGGTGCTTCGAATTTTTTTCAAAAGAGTGTATTTGAACACATGTGACACACAATCTATATTAAAACTTGTTAGAGATACACGGGAGATCGGGATTTGACATGTGCTTCTATAGGCAGTGCTGCCTAATCAAGGAAAAAATTTGTTCCAAATAAGGAAAATCTAAAAATTAAACTAAAAAAATTTAAAATAAAAATATAAATCATGTAAACTAAACTAAATGAATATGCCATTGCTAGTTTGGAGGTCGCGTATTGTAGGACATATACAGGGTGTCTCAAAAATAGTGCCCTAACTCTCTCTTTGCAAAACCAGACTCCTCGTTGTGAGTACCTAAAAAACTCCAAAACTACTGCACCTACGAGAAATAAACGGCAAATGATGATAAATGAATGAAGACGCATGATGGGGCGCGAGCGCATTTGTATGCTCCTGTACGTGACTGACTGGGTATGGCATACTCCGGTGGCTGGATCGGAGGGGGTCCAGTTTCTATGTCCGCCACGATCACTAGATCTCCTACAGTTGGATTTTTTTGCTTTTGAGGAATTCTCAAAGGATTGGTATATTGAGACTAAGAGAGGACACAAATGGACGAAGTTGCTCGTCAATATATTGCTTGTTCTTCGGGGGAACACCGCGTTGCTGCAACGTGTGTCATTCCATGGCGTGCCTCGATATGCATCGCGGACATTTTTAACATCTCTCTTTACAAATATTTGCAAATACTGTTACTGATGTGGCTAATACGGCTGTAGCATCATACTTTGTTTTTTTTTATGTTTTTCTCGTTAACTATGGATCGTACAGGTAGAGTTCTTCCGGCATTTTTTAAGTACTCCCAACAAGGAATGGGGTTGTGCAGAGTTTGGGTGCTGTATATGCTAAGACTTTAGGACTCTGACTACAATTTATACCTCATCTTATTACATGGTAAATAAAGGAAATATATGTATATAAAGGGATTGTGCATCACATTATTAAAAGATGTCATGGAAACTGGGCTCGGGAAGTCACATCCAAATAAAGTGCAGTAATTTATTAAAAATTGGATTGTCTGTGTACTAAATAAGTTAAATAGTTTTAAATCCACGTGTTTTCCAATTCGTGCCATCCGCTGTTGGTTCGAGGTCCTGAAGGGGGAAGAGAATTCAAGAGAAGAACGGGTACCCACTTTTGAATCTTTTTTGAAAGAAGAATAACACAGCTTCCGGAAGAGGAGGGGCGGGGGAGCAACAAATTATCCATTTCCGTGTAATTGCCGGCGACGCACTTTAAGTGATTTTTTTTCCCTCGACAAATTGTTGCTTTCGACCGAATCCTCTTTAAATGCAAATGCCGCCCTGCCTTATTATGGTCTCACCCTTCCCCAAAAGGATAGCTCTCATTCATCCCCCCCCCTCTCCGTAAAATTCGAGAAGATCCGGGGAAAAACGAGTCATTGGGGGTTATATCAAGTTTTTCTCCAAATAACATTAAGACATTAAATACGATTTTCAAAAAATCATTATTTTCGGATATGCTTGATAGTTTTATAAAATGGCTTGTTTTATTTTTTAAATAAATATATAAATAAAAACATTAATGTTTTTAAAATATATAACAAATAATTGTTTTAAATATTACTTCAAGGGAAAAGGAAAGAAAGGAAAAATGGACGTTGAATTTTTTAGCTAGTAGAAAATTTATTAAATTTCTTCATCGATTCTTAGAATTTTTTTTAAAAATAAAACTATCAAATGTAACGTTAATTACGCCAGATTATAGTAACCTAATTATCAACCCGCAATTTAGAATTATTCCTTTTTTTATAAATCTTTTAATACATGCGGTGCTAATTTTTTCTGTTTCTTTTTCGCTGCATTACTTCGTTTATTTATTATTAGAGACCTCCTTCTAACTATCCTCGTTACTGTTACATTGAAAAAATACAGCTTTCCTTTTTTCCCTAAATGTACCAATTAAAAGGAAATTGTATACTTAATTGTACTTGGACATAAAATGCAAGAGCCCAAATAACGTTCATCGAATAAGCGCTTAATCTGAATTCTTTGAGGAGCTGGCCCGGGGGCCCGGATAAGCTGGATTTCACCAGGTTTTCTGGTAATAAATTTCGATTCGCCAGTGCGAAGGGAGCCCGTAGATCTTCCGCACCCAGGGTCCGAAATGAGCTTAAATCAACACTGCATGAGAGGACGATCGGAAACATTCTTGACAGCTCCCCCCCCCCCTGCTTGATTTTTTTGGTAGAGAGGAAGGTTTCTAAGTTGCCCTCATAAGTTCAGAGCAGCTTCATGCGAATTCCGGTTTCACCCGAATCGTCTCCGCGATTCTCTCGTCAAATGCAGATTCCATCCCGAGTGAGGAAAGGAGAGAAACCCCGACAGTGTGTACCTTTTCTAGTATATAATTTGCACACTCCAAATGATAAGCGTTAAACAAAAAAGACCAGATATCGCAGTATGAAATTATGAACATTAGTGTGCAGAAGGAAAACTTTTGAAATCCCACCGAGAGGCGCGTCGGTCTTCAGGGACCGCGTCTCCAGATCCCAGGCTATGTTTTTATTTCTAGGAAGACCGGGAAAACTCACTGTCGTCCCCAGAGGGTGGAAGGAGAGGCGCCAAACGATAAATAGAAGGAGGGAGGGGGGCTCAATTACAGTATTCTCGTTAGCTGCTGCGCACTTGTCTATCAACATTTATTGGCACAATCTTCGGCGGCGTGTGAAAGCGATTGGATCGGGGCTAACCCCCCCCCCCTGCAGCTTGTTTCTTGGGTTATTTTCACTTAATATGTTTCCTTCTCTTTCACTCGGAGGGATAGCCTTAAACCATATTTATTTATTGGCTTCTGACATGGATGGAAACATCGGCATAAGTATTTGATCGAAAAAACGAGATTTTTTCCTGGAACTTGCAGGAGTTTCTTGCCTTCACTCTGATAAGCCTAGTTCGGATAAATTTTGTGTTTGATGCATTAACAATTCATAATATATATATATATATATATATATATATATATAGTTGTAACTTTTCAATTGTGAATTTTTTCCTGCTCGAAAAATATTTGCTATCGTTATTTGTCGTGTTAAAATTTCTTAACACTATTTGTCACTTACAACCATTGTTAACCAATTTTAAAAAGTTTTAGAACTTCAGTCTCAACGATCGTTTTTGGCATTTTTTTCAGCATACCACCCAAACGAGACAGATAAATCATCTCTGGGCTGTTCAACGGAGAGATGATTTTTATGTCTCATTTCAAACCTCGTCAAGCCACAAAGCGTTTTTTGCTAAGATGGTTAGTGAATATGTGAGCTTATGAAAACTCAATGAATTCAATGGGCTCTCCATTCATGTGATCTGGACGAAGGAGACCAGTTTCCTTAGCCCTTGAGGCAAATCCAGACTCAGATGGATTGACTGCATCGAAAAAGACTTAGGTACCTTTTAGACCCAGAACTGGAGGATTATTGCTAACAAAAGACTAGTTTAAAAAATTCTGCACCTATCCGAGGCTGCAAAGGCACTGAAAATGAAGAAATATGAGAGTAGCCGATTTTTTTAAAGCAAATATTACAGATTAATTAAAATAAAATGTGAAAAACATTTTTCTCTTTTGTGTTTAAAGAAATAATATTAATATAATAAAGGGATCTGGATAATTTCTATATTTTAAAATTCTAACAATGTATTAGTTTCATCTTTTTTGAAAATCGCCCTTCAAAGAAAAACAAGATGCAGGATTGTTTTAAGTGTCAAATATTTGTAAGAAATTCTTGATTGGGGCTACACATTGAATGATAATTGATTTCCCTCGCAATTTTCACACTATGTTCCAGAATGCATGCTTGGCCTTTTTAAAAAAAATCTTGGATTAAATTTTACTGCTTGCAAACAAAATTTCATTTCATCAAACGCTTAACGACAATAAAAATTTCTTAACTAAAGCATTAACACACATTCGACTTTATATTCCCTATTGTTTTCTTAAAATTCTTTGTTCTATATCTCTGGATGGAATGACGTGCTACTATCTATCTAGAATCAACTTCAACTCTTCAGTAACAAAAACAACTTTATTTACAGCTACTCCCACCTTATACATAACTAAACTACCTCACACCTCATAAACTCAGACCCTTTCAAATTCTTCTCTCTCTCTACTATCATACACATCTCCCCCGCACTCTATCATTTGCACAAATAACGACATTTATTACCTTAACACTAGATCTAAAACTATACTTTGTATTTAGTTATATCTGATGCAGAAGAGAGAAATGAAAATCAATATTTTTATTTCATATTAATCTGTAATCATTTACGTAAATGCCCGACTAAAAATTTTAAGAGGGTCACATAATTGGTATTTTGCTTATAATCAATGATTTATAAAAATGTAAAAACAAACATTAAATTATCTGTAACCGCGTATCATAGATATGAAGCATTAACTTTAAATATTAAGTACATTTTGATATCTCAGTAACATATTGCAATATAACTAACAATATGTTAAAATGGGGGGAAAACTGGATTCTTTTACGTATTTACAAATAAGAATTTAAAATGTTAGCACATACAGTCACTCAAAAAAGTATTGGAACACTTGAAAATGCAAAACTTTTAAGTCATTTATAAAATTATTTATCACACATTAAAAAACAAAATGAATTAGGAAACATCTTAACTTTTTTCGGAAAATTTTATTAGTATTATAGAATTGTAATTTGATTTAGCTTTTCGAATATAATTCAAAGGCTTACTGGAGTCAAAAAAGTATTGGGACACTTTTGAAATAGATATTTAACCAATATACAGCGCATCAATAGGATTTAATTTCTTACCACTTTTTTAGACTAGAAGTTTAAACATATAACGTTTCAACAGATAAGATTATTTATAGCAAAAATGGGGAGAAACAAAGGTATATCGGTTGGTATCCGAATCTCGTAATAAGTCATTGGAAAGAGGAGAAATCTGTTCTATGTATAGGAAAAATCTTGAAATTGAGTAAGTCTACTATTTTTAGCATCATTGACAGGTTCAAGAAAACAAGTGTTGAAAACAAGCAAAGATCAGGGCGTTCAAGGATGTTCAATGAACATGAAGAGAGGTGGATTGTGAGACCAGTACACATTAATCCAAGAACTAGTGCAGTAAAAATGATTTTGCACTGTAAAAGGTTCGGAAAATCAGTAAATCCGGAAACTGTCAGGAATGTTTTTAGAAAACATAAGTATCACACACATGGAAGAGTATCTCAAAGAAAGTCCTACATCAGCAAAGCAAATAGACAAGCTAGATTGGTATTTGCTAAAATGCATGTAAGGCAGCCAACAGAATATTGGGAAAATGTAATTTTGTTGATGAAAGCAAATATAACATTTTAGGATCGGATGACAAGCAAAAAGTTTGGCGGAAATCAAATACTACAATGCACGTCCAAAATTTACTGTCCAATATGGAAGGGGCAATCAAATTTTCTGGGGCTGCATGGCAAGCTCTGGTGTCGGGAACTTACATTTTATTGATGGTACAATGAATAAATATGCATATCTTAACATTCACAAGCGAAACTAAAAGCAAAGTGCGAGTAAGCTGGGAATCTCAGGACAATTTAAATTGTACCAAGATAATGACTCGAAACATACTGCAGATATTTGCAAGTTATGGATCCTCTACCGCTGTCCTAGTGTTATTAAGACTCCTGCACAAAGTCCAGACCTTAATCCCATTGAATATGTGTGGGATTATTTGCAGTAAAAACTATATGAGCACCAAATTTATAACAAGCAGGATTTAAGGAAATATTTAGTTCAAGAGTGGACCAAAATCGATAGATCGTTTTGCAAAAAAATGTTTCAATCCATGCCAAATAGACTTCGACAGGTCATAAAAAGCAAGGGCGGCCCAGCAAGATATTAATTTCTAAGTTTAAATTGTTTTTTAAAAAATTTATTGGGAAATGTCCCAATACTTTTTTGAGCACCTTACTTAGCTCGATTTCTTTTATTTTCAATTTTAAACATGATTGCATTAATGTATGACTTTGGTTCAAATTATTATTATTTGTATTCACCAAAATAACATTTACTTCTTTCTTTGGTTTCTGTATGTTTAAGTAAAATATTACGATAAAAATCTATGAACTGGTAGTGTGTCCAAATACTTTTTTGACCGACTGTATATTTTCAAAATATATTGCCGTATAAAGGAAGAAGTGCAATCATTCACTGTAACTCGGTCGTTAGAACACTGGACTGAAGATCCGTCGATCGCTGATTCGAATCCGAGCCAGAGTGCGGTTTCATCCAAAGACTGGAGTTTTATTTTAAAAGTATTATTTATTGTTACTCTGGAATCTGGTTGATTCTAGAATTTTCTTTACTATTCGGATATTTCTCGTACGTACATATGTGTGTAAATTAGATACAGTAAGCGTGAGCGCGTATATATCTCCAGTTTTTTTCTCGAATATTCTTCTAGGGAAAAAAGTTGAGTCCCTCCAGTTGAAGGGAGTTCTCTGCTCTAATAAATACGTGTTAAGCTAACCGTGTGGTATTTCAATTTTCGTGACATTATTTTCAATTTATCACATTATTTGCTTGTATGTATGAAATTGTAAGGCCTTACTTTGCTTTGATAATAATAATTTTTTTTGTTATTTTATCTGATCATTCTAATAATGGTAATAAATGAAAGCATTGTTTTTCATTCTCTCTTTCTAAGATTCATTCTGTTCCCACAAATTTTTTTTAGAAATATTTTTTACAGGTTGTTTAAAATTAAATGTTACAACAAATTTTTAAACACTGTTACCATTTGCTTTAATGCCTGATTATTTTAATAAAAATATAAATATGTCCAAACCTATTGTAATAATACCTAATATTTAAAGAAAGCATGTATTACTATCTATAAGTTTTAAAGTGTGACTGGCAAATAGAAACTTTTCTTTTTGGTTCAATAGAAATAAGAAATATAATATTTTACTGTCAAAATAACTGAGTGATTTCCAGTAAATTTATAAAAAACTTTGATAACTCAGAAAAGTTTAACAAGTCTTTAGGATAACTTGTCAAATAATTTTACGTTACTCCTTATAATTGATTAATATAGTTTTCAAAGTAAAAATCATCCAATTAAAAAAGTATATTTTGAATAATTATGAAAATTAATCTTTGCCCTCTAAAATGTATGATAACTAATTAACTCGATAAAGCATTATTTTTCAAGAAATTTTCTAGAGTAAAATAAATGTGTAAATTGCTAACCTCAAATTGGTTACCAATTTGGTTTGTAATGGAGTGTATAAAACATTTCTCTTTAATTCCTATTTTATAAATCAAATTTCAAAGTTTAATATTCTAATTATGAACTTAACTTTCGAAAAAGTGATATTTTTATTTTATCTATCGGTGTTCAGTGGAGAAATATTTTTGTTCCACCCAGCCGAAGTTTCTACTAACACCCCGTGTCTTTTTATTTGTGCGACAACCTTCAATTACGAAGCCCATTGGTTGAGTAATAGCGCATCGCCCTGCCACGGTCCGGGGTTCAAGCTCCGGGCTGGGCAAGGTTTAGGTCAAATCAGCCTTTTTTCAGTGGCTCGATAAAGGAGAACCAAGCTTGCTTGGGAGTTCGCGTCAGACTGATCGGAAAATCTGCTTATGCACCACAATGCCCAAGGTGACGAAAACTGAAATGGGCACAGTAGGCCTTGTCTCTCATGGGCTGTTGCTTCACTGAGTTTGGAAAACGAAATGGTACCTCCCTCTTCCTCCTCTCCTTCAAACTGAAATAAACTAATTCAACAAAAAAATTTTAAGAAATTTCAACAGTATAATTTTTTAAAAATGCCTTTGCACTTTTGTAAAAATTAATAAAAACATAACATTTTCACAACATTTATAGATTAAAAAAAAACGTTTTTAAATTTTGACTGCACCTGGCAGCTACAACTAATAATTTCGTTCCGATGAAAAAGTTGTGATCTAATGATGTTTTAAAAATTGATAACACATCTGCACCCAGCAGTCACTTAATGGATTTTTAAAAATAATTCTTTTTAAATTTGCAAATTAACAATCACCCGGAAAGTTTTTTTGCACATTCCATAAACTTGATTTCTAGGAATTAATTACCACATGGTTCTTCTGGTTGAAATTTTCTCATCTATGCATAGGCACTTTTTTAATTCCAAATGTTATGCAACAAAGATGATTGTGTGGGGGAAAAACATAGGTTTATTTGACCATGAAAGGTGCCTTTCAATCAAGAACGTTAGGTTTAAAACACGAGAACGTTAGGTTTATGAATCCAACACAGTAACAAGCGTCTCAAATCGAATACGGCTTCTATAAACCCATTTCTCCTGCGTTCAAGAATAAATTCATCCAAACGCATGCGCAGTTCGAACTACCATTCGTTGCCGTATTGAATTTGAGACACAAGTCATAAAATTATAGTTAGAAGGAATGAATTAATTTGGAGACGGATATTTTCTGACAATATCACATTGTGGAAATCTCATAAGAGGTGAGATGAGTGACAAAAAATGACCCCTCTGAGCAGAGGCGGATTAAGCTAGTTGGAGGCCCCTGGCGGTAAAAGGTTTTGGGCCCCCTGGGCTGAAAAGTCGAAAAACTTAAATAGTGAAAAAATTCGCTGACCTTAAATTCTCAAAATAAAATGTATAGCTAAAAAAAATTAACGGCTAAAAAAAAAATTAAACTTTATTTTAAAGAATTAAAAAAAAAACTTATTTAAAAGCTTAAAATTTTACTATACAACTTTACGTCTTGATTTTTTTTTGGCAAATTCATCGATTATTTTTGCAGTATCTATTTGGTCGAAAACATCTTGTTCTATATATAAAATGCCATGCGGTTCAGTTTCTCTTCTCCCATACTACTTCTTAAATAATTTTTAACGCGCTTTAAAACCGAAAAAGATCTCTCACCTGATGCATTTGATATCGGTATAGTTAAAAATATTTTTAAAAGTATCTCTACATTAGGGAAAGTCGAGACCATTTCTTTTGCAACTCGATAAATTTCTATTGGAGTGTTCATTGTATCTTTGTTTTCTTTTAAAAATAGCAAAAACTGATCCAATTCATCGTCAAAATTAAACGATTCAATATCGTCTTTGTAAATATCCTTTAATTTTTGTACAGCTTTCTTCTTAATTTCAGGTAACATCTCGTCAAAAAGTACAAAAAAAGTGTTCGATAACATTTTCATATATTCCAGCTCTTCGGAATAGTTCTGCACTTGTTCTATCACATATGACATAGAATGAGTTGACCAAGAAATTTTCCCTATTTTCAAATTCATGACCTTCTTTATAGTTTCCCCGAAAATAATTTTTCTCTTTCGCTGCCTGCAAGTTTGTCCAACTTCCTTTTCAAATGAGAGCCCTGATAAAGCAGTTGCTTCTTGTTCTACTTTTCCAAATTCATTCCTGAAATTTTGTATATAATTTTTTAAAGATTTCTGTAGATTAGTTCCTTTTAATAGCTCACACCCAACTGATTGTAATGCTTTGCTAGTAGCACTCACCCTCTGGAGTATGGTATCCCAAATCACGGTCATTAGGGAAGTTTCATACTTCCCCATCTATTTCAAAAGAGAAGTTGCCTCTAGTATATTGTGATCTTCTCCTCATTTGTATCACGGATTTCAGCCCGGGCGTCTTCTATGTGTGTATAACCAAGTCTTATAGCTCGTACGGCATCTGCTCTTGCTGACCATCGTGTATCTGAAACTTTTTTTCACAGATATTGCCTGTTTACTCCTTTCCAGGTTTTTATTTAAAATTAGCCAGCGATGGGTTGACACAGAAAAAAAATTTAATAATTTCTGTACAAGCATAAAATATTTAATTGCATCGCTACAACTTTCTGCTGCTAAATTTCCTACTAAATTTAAAGAATGAATGGCACAAGGAATATAAACTGCGCTTGAACTGTGTTCTTTAATACGTGCCTCTAGACCTGAGTACCGCCAGGACATATTAGACGCATTATCAAATGGTCCCTCTGCAATTTTTAATATGCAATCCAAATTTAGAGCTAAAATTTCTAAAGCATTAAAATTTTTTTTCCAAACTCTCATAAAATTACATTATCTTTTTTCAAATTTTCTGATAGAATTATGAAATTTCTGATTTATAATACACACATATTTTGTTTAATTCTTTTATTCTTTACAGAAATCATAGTTTAATTTCTAGAACAAAACGTAGCTTAGCTTCCGGATTACTTATAATAAAAATTATTAAAATATCTCAACCAAAAGTAAGCTTTCAAAAATTCTAGTTTTCTTTTAAAAAACTGTGGGAGTTTTTGGAAAAACAATTACAATACTCTTGATTTTTGTAAAGTTTCCTTTTAAAGTTTCTAAATATAAGTTAATAAAACATTAACTGAATACAAATGTTTTTTACACATTCTAGTTTAGTATTATTACTATACTTGTTTGTTTTTTCAAAAATCTTAATACTTGTGACTAAACAAAACAATAAAACATTTCCAAAATAATTTGAAATTTCTAAGATAACTCAAAACTGTTTGACAAACGCCACAATATATCACAAAAGAAATCTACAATTTTTCAACTAAATTTATATCTTAATTACATTCAAAATTCCCTATCACAAAATTAAACAATCTTACTACATATTGAATAACTTTTCACATTTCTATTTTGTTTGAAATCCCTCTCTTATCTACTTTATAAATTGTGTTTATCATATTTTTATTTCTGTAATACAATTTGCTACCACTTTAAATAGTTTTAAACTAGGAGCAATTAAAAAATAGTACCTATATTTTTCAGCATTTATTATTGTTCTGTAAAAATAAACATTTCATTAAATGCTTTTTATAAGAAATTTCTGCTGTAGTTTTGGCATTGTTGCCTTTTTTAAAGATTTTAAATATACTTATAGATGAATTTTGATTAACTTTATTATTTATTTAAAGAAATTATGCATTTTAAAGTAATTATACGATTTTTATGTATTTTTATAATTAGTTATACACATTTTTAATTATTAGATTGCATTGAATATCCTTTCAAATTGTCTGGACAAAAGATCTTAATCAAAAAAGTATCGCCAGTAAATCACTCTTAAAATGGCAATAAATACAAAAAGAAAAAAAGAATTTGTGCTTTTCAAATTTAATCTTACAAAATAATGGTTCTCTTAGCAGTTTTAAAGTATATTAGAAAAATTATGTGTTTATTTCACGTTACCAATAAAAAGAAAGAAAAGTGTACTTTTAAGTAAACTTAATATACTTTCTTTCTTTGAAAATTCTTCTAACAGTTTGAAGCAATTTTAATTAAATATTTAGAAATTATAGATTGGCTCACATATTGCTAAACAAAATTATCGTAATACGTTAGGATTACAAACAAAAAATCAACGCAATAAATATAACACCGTTTTTATTTCAATTTCGATTTATCGTTAGGATTCTTTTAAGTATGGTAAATATATAATGAATGTACTCAAAATCTCATTAATGTTTTGTATTTTAAATGAACTACTATCGCTTTTTATAACTGACTCAAAAAATTATTTTTATACGAGAGGCAAATAATACTTTTTCATTTGAATAACAATGCCAATCGAAAATGTTTTAAGATTCAAGCTACGAAAACACATTTAAATATGTTAATAATCATGAGAGAGAGAGAGAGAAAATATTCTAAGAAACTGATGACAGTTATTTATATTTATGTATGTAATACGAAAAATAAATAAATAAATAAAATAGTAATGACACGCAAATGCGACAAAATATTTTTCTTCACTTTATTTTATGCAATGATTAAAATACCGCGCATTAAATCTTAAAAATCAAAAAAGAATTTGAAAATGAAAATATAGTTACCTTTTTTTGTTGTTTAAACACGGTTCTCCGATTTGTCTGTATAAGCGCGGGAAGCTAAATGAAATTAGTTCGAAAGTCAAATTAACGCAAAATTTCCTCAGTTTTCTTCGAAAAGGGGTCTTTTTCTGAGGGTCAATTCGGTCCCATTCTTTTCATTCCTCCTTAAGCCTATCATAAATCTTGATCGTGCTTTTCCCGATCCTGCTTTTGTCCAATGCACCGAAATTCTTCTTTAACGCGCCCCCTCCCCCTTCCCCCAGAGGACCAACGTTGAGAACTCATTGATACTCCTTAAAAAAATAATTAACTATAGACTTGGAGGGTGACGGAAGACTTCTGGCGCTTAAGGTCCTATCTATTCTCGAAACGGGTAGCAGTTATCGAGCCCTTGCTCACCAAAAATGCACATCCAGTCTTTTGGTTGTTACAGAAATAAAAGAGAACCGGTATAAATAAAGTATAATATTCTCTTTCACTGGACCATCTCTGAAAAAAATTCCGACTAAATGCCAAGCCTTCCTGTAGCTTCTTAGTGCGACGTTTATTACAGTCAATCAATCAATAGACAAAGGGGTTATTGTCTGTCATTTACAGGCAAATAACATTCTGAATGGATTTTTTCCATCCTAAGTGTTATCTGTATTTCACTTCAAACGATCTTTCTGTGGATCCGCTTTGAATGAGAAGTTTTTCCTACATTCAAAGATTACACCACTCCTTGTCTTCTCATTATTTTGAGTAACTTTACCAGTTTTTAAACTTTTCTTATTGCGTTTCCTGAGATTCAGAATTCACACGGAAAACTTTATCGTTTTAAGCCAGTGACATACTATTTTATAAACGTAAAATAACTGGTAAAATGTTATCAATTTTAAAAGACCATTGATAATATTTTACGACTTTTTGCTTACACATGTAAGGGGCCCCTGTAGCTAGGAGCTTTTATTTTCGATGACGTAATATCGCCAGCTGATATGTATAAATTATAGCAATGTAATGTGTGTGTTTTTATGTCAGAAAGTATTTTGCTTTACTTCATGTCAGTAAACTAATTTTTTTAAATCTTCTATTTTCCATATGCTCGCACCCCCCTCGTAGGGTTATCACGCTTCCCCCTCGGGGGGAGGTGCGCCCCACAGTTTGAGAAACGCTGCTCTACAGTTTTTTTCGAAAAATTTCTTTCATCTATTTCACTATTTGATTCATTCATCAATTTAGAGAAATTTCAATCTCACTTAAATATTTCGCTATTTCTGTCATGCTGACTGAAATAAAACTGATGCTAAATTTGAAAAATACTTCAATCCAGTGGCGGATTACTCGTTAGGAGGAGTTGGCAATTGCCTATGGGCTCCGTGCTTTTCAGGGGCCCACAAAAGCGTGTTCTGTTTTCTGTTAGAGCTCCAAAAACAGGCTAAGGGGCCCGAGAACTCGACTGTATAGGGGCCTCCATGTCGTTTAATCCGACACTGCTTCGATCTCTTTCCCCAATTCTCAAAATATAAACACAAAAATCCAGATAACAATAAATCACGAACCTTTAAATACTAAATTCTTTCGAAAGAACTAAACATTGGTAGTTGTTTATAGTCTGAGATCTGGGATCATTATTTTAATATAAGAAATCTGGGATCAACTTTTTAAAAACTTGGAATCGAAAACATATATTAAAGACCAAAGTTCATGAAAACATTTTTTTTTAAAAAAAAGCAAAAAACAAACAGATTTTAACCGCAATTACATGCAATATATGAGGGCAACACTAATTGTTATACGATTCAAATCGTGGGTAATCATTGGGTTTGCAATATCAGTACAAATTTTTTTGTTGCACGGCGAACTTATAACTGAAGTCTATCAGCTTGGGGCCCCTGCTTGTGCTAGGGGCCCCTGGCGGCCACCAGGTTCGCCAGCCGCTTAATCCGCCTCTGCCTCTGAGAAGAACGAACTTTCTTGTCCCTGAGCGGTCACGCACTAGACAGTAACGAACGTGCTCCCTGTGGGTGTGCTCCTCACTTTCTTTTTTTTCTTTTCTCTCTCACCCCAAAAGTACAAAGGAATGGGGAGATGCCCCCGGGGGGAGGTGTTGATCTTATTACTAGGGTGAAACGCGCTGGTCAACTGACCGTGCGGATGGAGATGGCGACATATGATCCCGTCCTTACATACCGTGAGGTGGAGGGGCAGGGAAACGCTAAAAGGCTACGTTATTCGAAGAACACCAAATGTGGAATATTTTTACGACGTTGATTTCTTTCAAATGTCGAACTACTCAGAGCAGTAGCATCTTTCTAGATCTCTGTGAAGTCTGTCGGTAGCAGTAAAAATTGGAGTTTCACCCAAACAAGACAACGCGCCCTGCATCTTCAATATGTCATGATGTCAGCTATATTTTTGAGATTCTTTCATTTCTTTATTAAAAAAAATGAGCGATGCTTAATTATTTCCTACTACTTATCGTCAATGGTTTATTTAAGATTGAAATATGAGAAATGGCTTCCTACAACTGAAATTTTTTGGTCGTAGCAGCTGAGGAGGTCGCTGACTGGCAGCAGACATTGTCTTTCGAGTGGAGTGTTCCAGTAATTGTGTTGAGGAGCTAGTGCACGTTAAATCAGTCTAGACTCAAAGTCCTAACGCTGAATTGCTGTGGAAGTTTTGAGTAGTGTGTTCCTTTGGGGAGGTTTGTTGCTTCGTCTTGCTTCGTAATGTGATGTTAATAAACAATCAAAGGATCGAAATTCTGGTCACTCTTTTTCCCTTTGATGTAAGGATACAATATATGTGTTGAAGTTCAAGACTTTAAAGCAATCCGTTTTGAACTTTTCAGCAGCACTCATAATACTCATTTCCGATATATTACTCGAATCCATATCAAAGCGCACAGTTCACTGGAGAACAACATCGAGAAACCGGCAGTGTATACAAAAACACATTAATATGATATGATTAAAATATACTTTTTTTTTACAATTTTATAAAAATAATACACTTAAAATTTTTATTTATTTTATATTATTCCTCATTAGATTAATATTTTAAGATAATTACTTGTGTTTTAATAGGACAGCATATACAGTGGACCCCAAAATTGTTCGTACATTTGCAATTTCCTAAAAAATGTAGTGTTTTCGACTAATAAAAATTAATATATTGTAATTGTAATTTTTTTATGATATCTGCAACTTGTTCTTAATAGAATGACGTAATTATTTTTTAAAAAATGATATAACTATTGTTTTTAAAAATTAATAATCAAAAAGCTATGGAAAAATTACGCCACAAAAGTCTTCGTACACCTAACAAAAATCTCAACTTAGCTTTAAATATTGTATTTCTTTTTTACTTTAGTACTTAGTAGGATATCTTTTAGTGCCCACAATAACTTTTAAATGTTTTGATATAGATTTAATCAGTTTTTTGTAATTTCTGCATCGGTTTTCCTCCATGCTTCTGTTATTATTGTTTTTACTTCCCATTATGTGTTTATATGTCATGTTTTCCTTTTTTTTAAATCAAATTCTCACCAAATATTTTCTACTGGGCTAAATAAACTGACTGAGTAGGTTTTTTCAGAATTTTGGACAGTTATAGAGATACCAACCGCAAAACATTGAGAGCAGAGCGCTTGGCGTCATTATCTTGTTAAAAAATGAAGTAGTCTCCTATATTCAAATTTTCGCCGGATAATTTAAAATTTCGCTTTAAAATATTTAAACAGAGCTGATGATTCACAATACCATCAAAAAATACCAAATTACCTAATTTTGAGGCCAATTTACACCTCCACGCAAGAACACTTCCATCTCCATGGTTCATTGATCCAATTTGATTCTTGGGATTAAGTTTCAGAAAATTCAAAATTGATAGCAAATTGATTGGGATGACGGAAAATTAAACATTTTCGGTTCTGATGGGCATATAATAATTTGTAAATGAAAAAATGAGGAATTTAATCCCATGAAGTTATGAGGAACAAGAACTCCTCCACCTCCATGCTGAAGCATGGAGGTAGAGAAGTTCTTGCGTGGAGATGTAAATCGGCCTCAAAATTAGGTAATTTGGTATTTTTTGATGGTATTGTGAATCATCAGCTCTATTTAAATATTTTAAAGTGAAATTTTAAATTATCCTGCGGAAATTTGAATATAGGAGACTACTTCAATTTTAAAAGGATAACGATTCCAAGCGCTCTGCTCTCAATGTACGCCCCTGGTGTCTCTATAACTGTCCAAAATTCTGAAAAAAACCTCCTCAAGCAGTTTATTTAGCCCAGTAGAACATATTTGGGGAGAATTTGATTTAAGAAAAAGGAAAACATGACATACAAACACATAATGGGAAGTAAAAACAATAATAACAGAAGCATGGATGAAAACCGATGCAGAAATTACAAAAAAACTGATTAAATCTATACCAAAACATTTAAAAGTTATTATGGACACTAAAATGCATCCTACTAAGTACTAAAGTAAGAAAGAAATACAATATTTAAAGCTAAGTTGAGATTTTCGTTAGGTGTACGAAGACTTTTGTGGCGTAATTTTTCCATAGCTTTTTGATTATTATTTTTTAAAAATATTAGTTATACAATTTTTAAAAAAATAATTATGTCATTCTATTAAGAACAAGTTGCAGATATCATAAAAAAATTACAATTACAATATATTAATTTTTATTCGTCGAAAACATTAAACTTTATAGGAAATTGCAAGTGTACGAACACTTTTGGGGTCCACTGTATTTTCAAAGCTTTCCACAGGGTGGACCAGCGAGTAATTGTCTGGCTAATTTATAATTACACTTTTTTGAAAATAGTTATAGAGGCAATATTTCATTTCATTTTTTCCTTTTCAATATATACTACTGGCCACACAAAATACAACACACACAATATTTATTTTATATTATTAGATTAATATTTTAAGATAATTACTTGTGTTTTAATAGGACAGCATATATTTTTAAAGCTTTCCACAGGGTGGACCAGCGAGTAATTGTCTGGCTAATATATAATTACACTTTTTTGAAAATAGTTATAGAGGCAATACTTCATTTCATTTTTTCTTTTTCAATATACACTGCTGGTCACACAAAATACAACAGCAAGAAGGACGAGATATATCACAGTGACATTTATTTGGCAGATAATATGTTGCACAAAGATCAAACGATTAAAATTATATCCTCTTGTGACGTGTGGATGATGACAAAATCAGTAGTTAGCGTAGCCGCCATTTTTGGCTATAACCACTGCCCCACGTCTTGGCATTGAATCAAAGAGGCTTTGGATGTATCTTTGGTGGCTTCCACATATTGCTAAAGTTGATCTGGTAAAGCAGCGGGGGTGTATCTAGGCCAATCATTGTGCAAGCATGGACCACGAGTTTTCGATTGGCAATAGATCGGGAGTACAATCAGCAAGCAATTCAATCTGATGGGTAAGGAAGAATTCTTGAACATTGCGTGCCACGTGTGGTCACGCATTATCCTGTTGGAATATGGTTGATGGCAAGCGCTGAATGTATGGGACCACGGGTTCCAACACCTAAGATATGTAGCGCTGGTTGTTCAGTGTACCGGCAATTCGTACTAGAAGGCTGTGGTAGTGAAATCCATAAAGTGAATCCCCCCCCCCCAAACCATGATACCAGGTGCAGAATCAGTGTGGCGATGCATAACGCAACAGTTCAGTAGCCTCTCACCACATTGTTTCCAAACTCGTATCCGACCATCGTGATGTTGCAGGCAGAAGCAGGATTTGCCAGTAAACGGAATATCTTTCCATTCTGTTGTCTATTTCCGCTGTTCATCGTACCATTGGCGGCGCAAACGCCTGTGGTTTCAGTGAAGGGCAAACGAAGTAATGGATGTTTTGCAGACATTCCACTCTGCTGCAAACGGCGTCGAATGGTAAGAGCGGACGCCGAATGATGCGTAACAGACTGAATCTGTTGTGCTATGGTTCGTGATGTGTGTGACGGCGCGATCCATCACTGCCATGAACACAATCCACCTGTCATCACAGGCAGTGGTGCAACGAGGTGGGAGCGATCAGCCCCGTCGGTCCATCGTTTCCTCCTGCATCCAGCGATTGACAGATCCGCACTACAGAAATTTGTTCTCCCTTTATATAGAGCTTGCGTGGGGGGCGCTACGGTCGCTCTTGATATGCGTCTGAACTATAATAATAATGATTGCATATTTCTCATCGTCCCCAACACATTATGTAAATTTCACATGGTTTGCATGCTTCTTTCAGGGTGTAGCATTTTGTTTGGCCAACAGTGTATAAATGACATTATCTTTTTTTTGGAAAGAATAAAAAATTGAAATCAAATATAAATTTTTTATCTAAAAATCTTAATTGGATTCAGATAAAAAATATCGTACAGATTTTCGAGGTATTCAAATACAACACAGATATAGAAAACATGCAATATAAGTGCATGAATGTGTGACTGGAAGGATGATTTTAGCTTTAATATTATTAAAGTATAATTCATTTGGAAGGTAATACAATTTATCAATTTTTAGGAACATTGTTATAAATGACATCGTAACGAATTTTTAGTTTCAAATAATTCAGAAAAAATAAAAAAAATTGTAATACTCTGAAATCTCTAGAACAAAAAAAATACTAAAGTAATTTTATTTATAGTTCCATGTATATGGAAATTCTAAACTGTGGATAAATGAAATCATATATTTATATTATTAGGATGCGTTTATTAATAAGTATAATTTAAATATTCCTATTTCCAAGAATTTCACCTACATATAATTGTCTTCCTTATCAGATCAGATCAGCAAAAATCTTATTTTTCCTGGCATTTTTTTAATATATGTTTCTCGACCTTTTCATCGCCGCAGACCGGTCAACATTTGGATAATTTTACCGCGACCTGCTAAGAGAGCTGGACGTTGACTGTACATAACATTTTAGATTATTTTAATAATTTTATTTATTAGATTATTTGACTTAATAATTTTAATTTAATTGTATTTAAGTATGCTTTTAGAATAAGAAAAGGAATATAAAATGATTTAGCATAGAATATAAGGGGACTTCCATGGAAAGTCGCACAAATCCGAAAGAAATACACCACAGTAAATAAAAATGGTTTTTTGGGTGGTCCGGTACCATTTGATCCATGGGCCGATATCGGTCCACGACCCGGAGATTGGGGACTCCACGGTATAGACGATTACAGAATTATTCTTAGTATTATTCCTATAATTTTTATTTCTACTTCATGTTTTAGTTTATAATAACTTGATTAAAAAAATTTCTTAACCTTCGTTTGAGAGCAAAATTCTTATTTGTTTACTGGAATAGGTTAGCATAGTTTGAGGACTATTCAAAACGGATCTCGTCCTTTTGATCCTCATTCGAATGACCAAGTACCCTCGCTTTAAACTTCCACTACAAGGATTTTGACCCTCGACAAATTTAATCTGCATTGTGGTGCAAATTTAATGTGTAACAATGAATCGAGATTATTTATTACTCTACTATGGTGTTCAAAATTAAGAGAATTTGCATACTTTGTCGAATTTCATGAAAAGAATTAAACTAAATGTAAAAACACTGCTTCGAAACAAAGATACAAATCTTGTACGTAGAATATGTAAGCGTATATGTCGGAAGGGGCGTGTCTAGTCGAGGAACAGGATTTATAAACGTGAGCTTATCGAATTGCTTGGTGTGTTTTTTTGAAGCAATCCCTTAAATTGAAACTCAAACAGTAAAAATGAGTAACCACCAACGTTCAGATGATGATACGAGGTGGTCGTGGGTAGACTAGAACTAGGACAGTAACACACACACACACACACACACACACACACACACACACACACACACACACACACACACACACACACACACACACACACACACACACACTGGATTCATCGAGAGATAGCCTGGGTAAGGTCGTCCAAGAGCCATGAAGGGCAGAGAAGAATGCCGTTTGTTCCTTTTCACGAGGAATAACTGGAATGTTACAGCTTCTAAGCTCTCTCACGAGTTTTATGTGGCGTCAGGAACCCAAGTGTTTCAAAAGTGACAGTTTCTAGAAGATATGAGAGAGGGCTGTTTGTAAGAAGACCTATTGTTTGCGTATCACTTAGTTCTGCGAACAGCAGAGTCTGCTTAAAGTGATGCAGAGATCCTAAAGATTATAGCATGGATCAGTGAGTGACTGTTCCCTTCATTGAGAGAAATGAGTCTCGGTTCAGCCTAACCGCCGTACTTCAATATGGAGAGACCCAACACCTGCTCTCCAATGTCCGAGAAATGAACTATTGTGGCAACACAGGCTTGATGGTCTGGGCAGCCATCACGTTGGAAGGATGCGCACACCTCCATGTCTTTGAAAGAGGGACTGCTGAGAAGTATAGGAAAGAGGACTTGGAGTGCTTTGCTTGTCTTTTCAGAAGTACAATTGGCCCTGGTTTCATTTTAATGGACGACAACGTTCCGTGAAGTCGAAGGTCTGCCAACACATTCATTGTCTTCTATCGGCCCTCTTTAAAATGCCTATGCCATTCGTAAACCTTTCATCTCGCCATGGTAGACTCGCCGAACACCTTTCTTAGCATTTCCAAAGTCTCTATTGGTGTTTTATCTAATCGTTGATAGAATTTAATGTTGCAGCTCTGTTCATGAAAATCCGTCTTTCTTGCATTGCGGAGCAAAGCTAGCAAAGTTCGGAAGGTAACAGGTGCGCGTGCGGTTCGGTCCCATGACATTGACTTAACCAACAGGGGCAGGTAGAAAAGAGGGTTGGGAGTATCCATTTCAAGCGGTTTAAGTTTAGGTTCTTGCTTTCGTCGTCAGCAATTACCACAGTTCCCGAATTTTCGGATCGTACTACGTATATAGGAAAGTTCTGACTTTCAAGGCGGATGTGAGGTGATTCGATTTTGCAAGAATCATTCATGACTAAACTCCTGTTAAATGTTTTTTAAAAAAAGAAACGGGGGTGGGGGTCGTTTCTTTCTTTAAGTACGGATAAAATGTTCTTATATTATCATTTTCCCTCTTTATTTTTTTAAATGGGGTGATAGTTAATATAAGACAGTTATATATAATTCACATATTATCATCTCTTGAAAAACTCGCATAAATTTACGAATAATTATATTAATATTATTATCGTTACTTAGGTATTTTTTAAATGGCCGGAAGAGAGGGGAAGAAGTGATATAAATAGTTACAAAAAACTTAAAGAAAAGAATAGGATAAGAGAGAGAAGGAAAAAGATGACACACGCACTTGTTAACTACGGACCAAAAATATGATCTGTGGAGTATGTTTTTTATAAGCTCCGCTCAACGATCTCCCCCCCCCCTCTCAGTTCCTAGCTGTTAATAGGTGCACACTTCTTCGCCGATACCGTGCTTGTTCCTCGTGCAGTGAGTAAGAATCGACCTCCCGCTGAGCAAGACATCTATGCAATAAACTTATTTCTTATTTTCACACTTTTTTCCTTCTCGTTTTCAGTGACATTTGCTTCACGCACTCACCCTTCGAGAGTACGTTATAAACATGACACTCAATTTATATCTGGCATGACTCCCCTTTGCGCATCCGAACAATAATCGTGAAAGTATTCTCGATTGCTTGTAGAAGGAAGCCCCTTCGATATCCCATGTGGCGCAATTTTTGAGGTGTCTCTGTCGGCAGATCGTGCGCCGCATATACCTCAAGAGAAGCAAAACACCGCCTCTGTTCACTTCGCCGACGGAATAGATTGCAATTCCAGGAGGGGAAAAACGTAGCCCTCCTGAAAAGTATACATCGCATTGAGCGTTATTTTGGGGAGGGAGAAACCCTAAGAGATTCAAATTAAAAAGAATGATTAACCCTTAGGGGAAAAGAGCATCCTAATTACGTGTTGAAATTAAAATTTGCTTTAATATGTGTTCCAAGTTCTTATCGATATTGAAATGAAGTTGATTTACACTCTCTCTTTAAAGCAGGGTTTAAATTAAAAGGCAAACGCGTGCATCCTTTGGATCTTTTTGCAGATTTAAATAATCTGTAGAGGATCCCCCCTGATGAGTAGAAAGTATTTACTGTAAGTAAATGAACGTTTCCTATCAGGATATTCGCTGAGAAAAATATTTTAAAGAAAAATGTTTCAACAAACATATAATCGGTAAAAATATTTTTGATAATCTTTAAAAAATTGAACGTTGGAAGTTATACAATATTTATATATATTTCCTATTAACTTTATTTCCTTCCCTAAGAATATCCACGAAAGTGAATTATTTAGCTTAAACCTGTCTTCGGCAAATGTATGAAAAGCTGAACTAAACGCGGAGCACATTTTCAGACAGAAAAATGTGTCAATTTTCATGAAAGTTTGCAATATTGTATATATAATTCATAAATTGTTTAAAATAAAAAGTTTTTAAATTTTCAAATATGCCATTAATAATTAATTTTTCTTTTAAACTTGTTAAGGAACAGCTCATTTAACATTACGGTATGGGGGGGGGGACGCGAAACAATTATTTTATACCAGAAAGAAATCTGTCAACTTCGAAAAAAATGAGTGTTATAGTAAAATAAGTGATTATACTCAGGATAGTGAAGCCAGAATATAATATTAATGTTGCAGTTATCTTATATCTGAAAAAATATTCCGAATTGGGTCCTATTTTTAAAATTGACCGAAGACACCCTTAATAGGGAGGTCGTTTGTCAAGTAAGAACCAATCCTTCAACTGTCCGAGAGCAGAGCTATTCAACTGGACGGGAGGGATTCCTTGATGTTCGCATACTCGACATTCACCCATTAAAAAAAATAATCTTTTTAAATACTTTTTGTCAAGAAGGAAAATTTTTTTGTTCAATTGTGAAACATTAAAGTTCGATCTAGGAATATGTGCAAAATGGTGGACGTACACACAGTAAGTCCATTTAACAAGCCTCTATTTTGTGGAACTTTTTCATGGAACCAAGAAAATTTTACTACTTCGTAAAATAACCCTCAAATAGCGAAGTGAATTTTCTATTTAGCAAATATTTTCTCTTGAGAGATTCGATTTTTTGTTCTCCCTATTTTTCAAATATTTCTGATTATTTAAAATTATTATTTTTTATTTTAACATATTTTATGGTGATCAATGACCTTGAACTACTTTTACCAGCTACCTAATTCACCGAGAGCAATAAAATGGGTTTCATTTTTCAAACAAAATTTACAGATTTTGTCAGTAATTAAATTTAAGGACGCATGTGATTTAATATTACTGGCTATAAAATGACGTATGTTTAAAATAACTCGCAGGAACATTAGAAAATGTCATTGAAAAATCCATCAATTTTTATATAATTTTTTTAAAAGTCGAAAATACTGTGCAATTTTTTTCTTCTTGTGTTCCTTGAAGATTTCTTCTTGAAAGGTAAGACAAATAAATAGATATTAAATTAGAAAAATAAAATAATAAAATAAATAGATATTAAATTTAAAAAAAGTGCAAATAGTTGCTTTTCTATTAATATATAGTGTTAATTAATTAAAGCTTTATTTTACGTGGTTTATAAAGTATATTAAAACATGAATTTCTATTTAGAAATTTACAGTATAGCGAACTATTTTTTCGTGGTTTAGCGATTCCGTTAAATAGAGGTCCGCCTGTGTATGCGTTCACAGAATTGTTTCTAGAAAATCTAGCATCGGGATGGATGAAACGTGCCATTATGGATTGATGATCCACACTGAAAAGGATGTCCATCTGAGTGTTTCGATTATTCAAGCGAAGGTTCTTGGCTTGTGTGAAGAGTGGATTAAAAATGGAGATTCCAACGCGGTGTCTCAAGCAAGTAATGGATGTTTTGACAAAGTTAAAATGAGATATTCTTAACATAACGTTACATTCTTTGGAGAATCTGCCAACGCGGATAAAATGCTGTGAAATAATTTCTTTCCTCATTCTGCAATATTATTGCAGATGGAAAATATATCCTCCTATTCAATGCAGATGATTATTTTGGGTAAAGCCATGCAAAGAAAGAATCCGTTGGCTGCGGTAAGTGAGTGAATGTAGGGTTTAATGGCGCAAGAGCTGATTTCGCCTAAGCTGCGCCAATCAATCGTTAAAATATTAAAACATTAAAAATACTCAGGTATGGTTAAAAGTTCACAGAAATAAACAGAAAACAGTTCACATAAGTAAAAAGCAAACAGATTTTGGTGGGGCACACCCCACCAAGTCGGATAAGGTTAAAATAGTTCAGAAAAAAAATATTTTATATCCAAGTAAAAATTGTAAAAAACAAGTTTTGGGTGGGGATTACCCCCACCAAGTCCGATAAGTATGATTCAATATTGTCACTTTCTGTGTTTTGTCGGTGTTAGATATCATTTTTGTGCTACTTCTGCAGTCTTTCTTGGAGTAATAACGTATAAAAATCCCTCGTCTCCAGCTCTAATTTTTACAGTACTCTTCCGACAAGAAGTATTTCTTATCCTTTTTCAGCGTTTCCACCTCTTCTACGTCATACATAATCATGTCCTCATCTGAGGTGTCTTGAATAGGTGAACTTTTTCTCGGTTTATATGGGGTGCCAATCTTATCTCTATTTTTGGTTTTGCAGTGTTTGATATGTTTTTGGTAGGACGCCTTTTTTACGACGTTTTGAAGCCTGAGATACAGAAGTTGAATCTGTTGGTGGTAAGCTATTGCATTCGGAGGTAGTAGCTATGGTACTAGATGATGTACAGGTGGGAGTTTCAACAACAAAAGAAGAGGGTTGAATAGTTGATTTGGAAGAGGATTCAATAGGTGAAAACATATTATTGGTGGTGGAAAGTACGTTATTAGATAAAGGAATAGGTGGCTGAGATTCTGACATAGTAGCTGCTATTGGAGACGTGGATGGCAAGACATCTGCTTGAGCTGAAGATGTAGAGACTGAAGCAATAGATAGAGATAAATTTTGTTTCGGAACTGAAGAAGCTTGTTGAAGTAGTTTTAATGGTGGGCATATTATTTTAGTGATATTTTCATCTGTCTGTGTAGAAGAGGATGTTTTTGATGATTTAACAGCCTGGGAGTACGTCTGTGATAAAGGAGGGCCTAATAACTTTCGGGCTTCTAAGTAACTTATGTTTTTATTAGTTTTAATTTCTTGTATTTGCTTTTCTGCTTTCCATTTTGGGCAAAGTTTGGAATCGGCGGAATGAGGTTGTAAACAGTTTATACATTTGGGTTCTAGAAATCAATCTGTAGAAGAATGCCCTACAGACGCGCATCTGGAGCATGTTTGTTGTCCACGGCAGGAAGTTTGCGAGTGTCCGAACCTCTGGCACTTAAAACAGTACAGAGGATTCAGTATATAGGGACGGATTTTACAATTAAGGTAGCCGGCTTTTATGGTTGTCGGTAGTTTTGGGCAATTAAAAGTTAGAATTATATGTTTGGTCAGAATTATTAACGAGTCTTTTTTTATAGTGATTCTTCTGACCTGTATCACACCCGGATTGAAGAATCCATCAAGGATTTCCGCTTTAGGAGTGGTCAAAAGGTCAGATTCAGAAATGACACCGTGGCATGAGTTGAGAGTTTTATGGGAACTTATTGTTACAGGTGAATTCAGAAAAGTTTTGCGAGAAGGAAAGACTTGGTTTGAATAGCAGATTTTGTTTCAATTAATAGATCACCTGATCGCAATCTTTTAACATATTTTGGATCACCACCTATTCCTACGAGAGCTTTTTATATAGCAAAAGGCGATTTAGATGACATTTCATTGTTCGGAAGAGAGAAATTAATAAGAATCTGGTATTAGCGGAAATCTGATCAATGTTGAGATTGGGTAAAACAAGGAATTTACCAGGGAACATCTGCATTGGATCCATAAGCGTGAAATAGACTTCGTCCTGGCGTGCCTCCACCCACCACGGAGTCCAACAAGGGAGGCAGTGTGCCGGTCATCTGGCAAAAACCAGGCACGGCGCTTATCTGGAGTATACCCAGAATATAGTGCTACAGCATCAGGGCGAGGATCCAACGGGTAAACCCGCCACCCCTTATCTGCAGCACTAAACCCTACAGCAATGTCTCTCCGGGGACACCGAAGAGAGGTATCACCAGCCGATTGACAGAAGCGGGCTCACTCCTGCCACCCGTCTACAGCGAAGCGTGGGCCAAAGGGAACGCAAAGGTATCCCCAGGACACCATTTTCCTCCTCACGGGACGCCGCACACGGCAAACATGCGGGTCAGAAAACCAACGATGTTAGTCAAAAACAAACAAAAATCGAAATAGCGAAAAAATTCAGTATAAATGAAAATTAATTCAATACGAAATGAATATCAAAATGCAAAACCAAATATCCAAGATCAAAATTAACATAATCAAAATATTTAAAGGAACTGAAGAAAAAGAAACAAATTTGATGCAATACAAAATGGAATGCAAAATATGTTAATAATAATAAATTGTGATTTATCCAACAAGGAAAAATTAATTAATACGTATAATAATGTTTTACAATTAACACTTGTCTGTGGTCTAGACGGGAAAGGAATTAAAGGGAAAATTGTATGACAAGAAAGAGGGTCGAAAATAGAGATGGATCACTAGGGTACCCCGGGGTCGTGAATCCCGTGTTTACCAAAGACAGTAAACCCCTTGGGAAAAGGAAAAGAACACTATGGCACCTCGGATTGTGACACCCGTACTCACCTAAAGAAGGTGAGCGCCCTAGGGGTCCGTTGGCTTCGGACCTTGCTTCTTGATGGATATTTAAAACTGAAACCGTAATTTATTATGCGTGTTAGAAATCCCAGTAGAGTTGCTTCTGGTCATTTTGAAATCAAACAAAATTGCCTACGTTAATATTTAAGGATTGGTTCGCTTTTCATGTAGTGCCGATACTTAAGAATTTTCAACTTAAGGCATTATTTATCTGAAACAGTGTTCCCGGACAGCCAAAAGCTGTGCAGAATTTTTTCTCCGAAATATCATTGTTGTTATTTATCAAAATAAAGAATTTAAAACACAGTTTTTGGAGTATATATTTTGTGTTTCCTGAGTCAGATCTCCATCCTCTGAGTCTTATCTTCAACGAATAAGGATTCCTCTTCGTCCCAATCGTGTACGGAGTAGCTGCGGACCAGTAGGTCGGTGGTTCATGCTTCGAGTCTCTTTGTCTTTCGACTTGCTTAGGGAGGGGGACGCGAATCTTACCCATCCTCTGACCTGTTCACGATGACTGGCTTCTGGACAAGGTTGACGGGACGAGTGAATATTAACGTCCCACTGTTCAGCTACACGAGGGCTTTTGGGGACGGTCCGCGTAATTTTGAACCATGGTCAAGTGACACCTGAGCTGGCAACTCCCCTCTCCTAACTACCACACCACACCCACGGGAGGATGTTTGAGCTCTCGACAGATTTAACGTGCATCGTTCCCCTACACGGCAGGTCTTCAGTGGTACTGGGATCGAACTCATGACATTCTAGCCATGATCCGATACCTAGACCACTTGGCTACCGTGGCCACAGTGGACAAGGTTTACGGGACATCGGCAAACAATGTTCTAACTAAGCGATAAAAAGAAACTATGTAGCTACGAGTATTTCTAAAGCGTCGTTTATTTCAAATGAGTTTTTAATCTGTGGCAATATGCAGGCTTTTGGACATTCTTATAACAGTAAGAACACATATTTATTAAAAAGGTATAAGCCACGTAAATACATTTCTTTCGCATTCCTCATCTTTATTTAACAACAAATCCTCCTTCTGATGACAGAATGTTCTCCATACGTATAAACTCACATCACAAGAACATTCGAATACAAATTCCATATCACAACGATTAAAAAATTGAAAGAAAAAAAAAACGCAGCTCCTGAGATTAAGTTGAAATGTATGCAACTATTATTAAAATATATTTAATTAATAGAGGGGTTTTCAGTCTCAAAAATCGATTCGACCGTTATCAGCTCTTACATTATAACAAATAACCATAGAAAAGCTTTTTGAAATGTAACGTGGCCGCAGGGTCAGGATCACGAAATCGTGGCCGAGACTGTTTCTGTAGGGTCCTGCTGTAACAAAAATCCCACCACTTAGATGGACCAATGCACGTTGATTCTCCCGAAGCTCTCAAAGTGCTCACGTTGATATGGTGTGGAAAATGGGAAAGTGTGGTGTCAGCTCAGGTATCATCCATAGGTTTCGCCGAAGTATAGCATTAATAAGCGATCCATCCATGGATCTAGAGCAGAGGGGGGGGGACCCGCATCATCCGTGAGTTTCTTGTACGGCCTTCATAAAAACTATTAATTACTCAATAAAGAACGGCATGAATATATGAATGTCTCAATGACAACTTGTGGGAATAGCCAGTTGTACATTTCAAATGTTAGAACGTCCACCTACAGCAACGTAGCAACACTACCACCTATACTTATGTAGAATGAAATTAAAACTTCACGTTCTGAAGTTTGATCCAAATGTATATGTCTATATGTATATACTTACATAAAAAAAAACAATATCTATGAATTTAATAAATTTATAGAAAAATAACAATCAATGATTAATGTTTTAACAAGATTTTACGCTTAAGTGAATACAAAAATATTTTATATTGTAACTTTTTATGTCAAATAATAAATAAATAAGGATTTAATTTTTTAATAATATTTTTATATAACTTAACTTAGTGGCGCAACAGCCCATACGGCGCAAAGCCAACTGTGCCCAACTCAGTAAACGTGACCTTGGGCCCTAAGGTTCATGAGCAGATGTTCCGGTCAGGTGGTCAGTCTGACGTGAAACCCCCAGCGTTAAGTTTCCAAGAAAGGTACACATTTGTCGACTCACTAAAAAGATAAGAGGCCGAGTCAACCTTGTCCATCCCAGGGTTTGAACCTCGGACCTGTGGTGTGGAAGCGCGATGCACTAACCACTCAGCCACTGGGCTTCATATTTCTATATAATGCACAAAAATGTTAAATCTGTACAAAAACTAATGATTTCATAAAAGTCCTCTTTAATGGGTACATCAACCTATGCGGCCCTCTTTAATATTGCTTAATTTTCACCTGGCCTCCAATGGTACAAAGGCTCCACACTTCTGATCAAGAGTGTGATTTGTTCGAAAGTAGAGGAATGTTTGTTTTGCATTTCTTCTCGCTCCGCGGCAGCCAAGTGGTCTAGGCATCGGATCGTGGTTTGCATGCCATAAGTTCGTTCCCAGTACCACTGAAGACCCACCATGTAGGGGAGCGATGCACGTTAAATCTGTCGAGAGCTCAAACGTCCTCCCGTTGGTGTGGTGTGGTAGTTAGGAGAGGGGGTGCCAGCTCAGGTGTCGTCCGCGTCACTTGACCATGGTTAAAAATTACGCGGACCGTCCCCAAAAGCCCTCGTGTAGCTGAACAGTGGGACGTTAATATTCACTCATTCGCTCCTTTTCTCAATCCAGAATAAGTTTGTTATGAGAGTGAGCTTTCAATTGAGACTAAAGAGAGCAGCATCCCACACTTGTACCATGCAGCAAAGATTAAAAGTCTTCTTTGCAGGAACTTCCGGTTCTAATTTCCCTTTCAAAATGGTGATTGTGACACACTTTTCCTTTATTCGGAAGGAAAAGAAATTCGACTCGGAAAAAATCCCGACGTCCTCAGACTAAAAACGCTCAATGGATCGCAACCGTGATCAGGCGAGTTCGCTCATGGCTCTCTCCGGCTGCCCACGCCGACCGGCCTTCGCGCAGCTGCGGGATGATTGCCGCTTCGGATCCCGCCCTCCTGCGCCATGCGGACTTGCCGCTTGCCTCACGCGGAACCTCTGCACGGAGTGGCACGGCATGCCCCTCGGCCGAAACCCTTCGCTGTTCGGTCCGTCGAGACGTGACAGACCAGAGAAATGAAGGCCGCGGCGATTTAAATTTCACCGCAAGAGCACCCAGATGCTGGGAAGGGGGGCAGAATTTAATTAGGCCTTATCTCGTCTGCTCTACTCGCCGTTACGTGCTCCGTCGGAAAGTGGAGCTCGTTACGTAAAACGTTCCCTGTTTCGAGATAATTTCGTCGCTTCTATTCGAGTGCACGCGGAGGTTAACTGCAGCTGTCGCTTTCTATTGGACTGCACCACTTCCAGGTTTCAATTGTTTTGACACTCAGTTACATGTACCGTATTTCTCGCTATTTTTATGAAATACGCGGTTGATTTGCTATATATACACACACACGCAAATATAAATTTTTAATATACTCTATTTTAGAGACAAAAAAATTGATTTGAATACTATAGGTCACGGCAGATAATTGACATTTTGAAAGCAATATAGATATGAATGCTTTAGTATTTATGAACATAGAAAACTGTTTTTTTTATATAAAAAAATTAATAAAATAATAAGTGGAATTCAACCAGTTTTATGATTAGCTATCCTTTTCCCTTTCAGTTTAAAATACTAAACGAAATCCTGTGCAAACAATGGAAATCTCCATTATTACTGAAAAAACTGCATACCGAGAATAAAGCAAAAATGCTTCACACTCAAATCAAAGAACAAATCAGTTATATTGCCAGATTCAGTAACCTAAATTCTGATTCAGAGTTTGAAAAATAAATGCCTATATTAATATTAAATTAATAATTCTGCAAATTTTTTAAATAACAATGATAAACTAATATTATTAAAAATAAAATTATAAGAATGATACTAAAATATTCTTGTAATTTTTTATTCTATAATATATTGCAGTTTATAGTAATACACATAATTCGTAAATATTATTTCTATAATCTATACAACACCAATTGTATTTTTAGAAGAAAGGCGTATAATCTAAGTATTCTATATACATATATATATCTAAGGAAAAATTAACTCTCTCCTTATATTTATATCAGAAGCATGCCCCAGCATATCCTAAGATATTTTTAATTATCATTTTAAAATAAAAATGCTACTACTCTTTATTTTCAGAATATTTTCCATTGAACTTATTACATCTCTAACACATTTAAGAGCCCTGTAACATGTGTCGACACTGTTACCTCTGAAATATATTTGAAGGAGCAGTTTCCTTTTGAATTTCACCCACTATTTCAAGCAGATTGATTCGTGTATTAATTTTGAAAATGTTTTAAAATTTAGCGTTAATCAAAATATCATGCGAAGTACTCATTTTTTTAACTATTAATATTTGAGGAATGTAGCAAAAATGACCGGACTTTTGTGATTGTAGTGTGGCCGCGGTAGCCTAGTGGCTAAGATAACGGACTCGTGGCTGGCTTGTCATGAGTTCGAGCCCAGCACCACTGAAGACCCACCGTGTAGGGGTGCGATGCTAGTTAAATCTGTCGAGGGCTCAAACGTCCTCCCGTTGGTGTCGTGTGGTAGTTAGGAGACGGGGTGTCAGCTCAGGTGTCGTCCTCATCACTTGACCATGGTTCAGAATTACGAGGTCCGTCACCAAAAGCCCTCGTGTAACTGAATACGGAGACGTTAATATGTACTCACTCACTCTGTTATTGTACCAAAAAAAAGGATGAGACAATGACACATATAAATAACTCACACATAGAGAAAAAAAGCCTTCAAGAAATATGTAATGTATTATGTATGTATACATTAAAATCTAAATTTGAATTCCACCAAAGAGAATTTAAAACCGAATGATGCTCATTTTGACGAATGAGAATGTTCATTTCAAGTCGATATTTCTAAAAAAATATTTGCAATTGGTTAAAAATTATTAGCAAAAACTTGCAATACTCTTTTGTTAAAAAAAACGGGATGTGTTATAGAATATTCACTGTCACCAATAAGGCTGTCTATAAAAATCTGTTTTCCTTGGAATAAACTCACATCAGAAAGAGAAAAGCGTTTACCTCGAAATATCATTGATGCTGACATGTAAATATATACGTGCTTTTTTTTTCAGTTACTTACTGTAAGAACTGTTTGTGTTGTGATATTCGTCACAGGACGACATTCTTTGAATGGCTAGCGTCTAATGGATAAAATATTAAAGCTTCTCTTTAGATATGCTTCGGTTGCCCGAAATCCTATTCAATACATTTGTCAGATAAGGATGCGCCCACAGCAAATCTTTTTTTAGGAAAAATCACCCATATGCTGATTCATAATTTTGTAAATATCACTGTACAAAACGGCAGTTTTTAAGTCATGTGACTTGAAAGGGACGCAAGGTCACGAATCTGACTTGTTCGAAGGACTCGTCTTTCAACCTGACTCTTCGCATCCGATTCGAAACAGAAGTCTGTTAAGAGGTAGGAAAACAAAACAACAGTCGGGCTCCTTCTGTCTGGGGTTTCGAAAATCTTGGACGAATTTTCTACTGGATTTTCACTGATTACCTTTAATTTCACTTTGAAGATCCACAGGTGCATCCGAGGCCGTCGAGTGAAGAGAATAACACCTCCTACGCTATCGTCATCTTGAGAAGACATGGATCTCAGGCTGCGTCAAAGTATTTCCCATTGGGCATTCCCGTCACGCTGATTATAGACCGACTACTCTGAAAATCTCTTTCAGGAATGTGTTTTCGCTCAGATCCTTCTCTCGAAAAGCGATACGTTCTTGCGTCGGACCGAAGTCGGAATGTGCAGGGATCTCTCTTCTTTACGTCACAGGGAGACAGAGGGAGTGCCACGTGACTGCGGGGGCGTGATCGTCATCCGAACGTCCAGGAGGAATGTCTTTCCGGACACGTTCCGGTGGTGCGTGACGACCGCATCGGTCACGTGATGAGGGAGGGGGACACAACCCTTTCTCCGAGAGCGAGACACGCGCGGGCTTTTCCTTTTTTGCACTAGGACGAAAAGAGGGCTAATTTCGGGTGGGGGGCATCCCCTGATGAGAATGGATAATGCCTCCAACCGATTATTTCAGTCGTAAAAAAAGAGGCATCACTTTGGTCCATTGATACCCAGACGTTGCTCTATTATTTTTGTCTGGCAACTGCATTTTGCAGTACTTCTAAGCTTTTGTTTCATGAACACCGCTCCTTGACTGTTTGTAACTTTTGATTACATTGAACATCTATAAATATCCAATGTCTTTCAGTGAAAGTCGAGAGGGGGAAACGACAAATGGAAATTACGTCTCTTGTACATTTACTGTCTCTTGGCTTAGAAGCACTGTGCAGTGACACTTGCACACATTTGTCCATTGGTTATCAGTTGTGTTCGTATGCAAGCATTTTTTTACTCATTAAAATTTTTAATGCCGCATTTTGAAGCAATACGAAGTCTATTGGTAACGTACCTTGTTATTTTGAAACCAGGTTAAGTGACGAGGACGATACTCGAGCTGGAATCACGCTCTCGAAACTTACCCTCCTCACAAACGTGAGAATTTTCAGATTTAACGTGCCTCTACACGGTGAGCTTATATTAACATTACGACTCAGAGGGATTTTGAAGTTGGCAGCAAAACAGAAGCGAAAAGAGCATCCTTTCATGTAGCAAACGAAGACTGATACAATGTAGGACCAATCGCTGAAAGTTCTGTCTTTGTGTTAGAATTTTTCAAGCATAGCACAAACACAAATCACAGGTTTTTTGCATTCAGTTAATTGGAAAATTAAAAAACAAGCAAGGAAACTCGCGTAAATAAAGCAACCTAAATTAAATAATTAAAACAAATTTCCATAAAATATTTCAATAATATATTATCCTTCTTTCCTGCTTCAGTGGCTCAACAACCCAGGGTGGGCCTTGACACTTTCAAAAAGCCTTTTCCAGGCCAACCTTCTTCCTGCTAGTGTTCGCAAAACTAGGAGATCTTTTTCTAGGCCATCTAAGATTTGGTCTGCCTTTTCTCTATGAGCAAATTGGTTGGGGATTGAAGATTTGTTTAGTGGTGCGGTCTTCGTCCATTCTGACAAAGTGGCCTGCCCATTTAATTCGTTGTATTTTGATTAATTTAACGATGCCAGAGATTCTTTATATGATTGACAGAGCTCAAAATTTAATCTTCTTCACGTTCCATTTTCCTGAATTCCTCCAAAAATAAATCTTAAAATCTTCCATTCTTTGATACTTATCGTGTTCCCATCTGTTCGAGACGTGGACCAAGTAATGTATCATCAGATTTTTAAAAAGACTTAATATTAGATAGGGTTATAGAATTGCTGTATTACTCAGAAATTTCATGTCTGAATTAAATTTCATACATTCAAGTTTTTAACTTGGTTGTTTATTGAATTATTTTTCTTTGTAAAAACAATATTTTGTTGAATATGTAATAAATAAATGAACTATATGTAATATTTCCATCTCTAAAAATATGTGAGTTTTTTTTTCTTTTACATTATTAAAGTAATTTTAAATTGTAGAAACGTATTGAATTTCATTAGAAAAGAAAAGCAAATGCAGAAATGTCGAAATTTAAATAATTCCAATCTCTGCCTTTAAATTCGATTTTGGTTCGTGGAAACCATTGAGGTTGAAGATACAGATGAAGGTCATAGGTGGGGGGACCCTCGGCCGATATTCGAAACGAAACGGTCCTGTTGTAGCTTCGATGTACGATGTTAATAAGAAATCTACTTTTTCAAGCGATTAACCAGTTTGTTAAGAATATTAAAAAGTATTTAAAAAATGTAATCCTAAATATTTGTGTTATCTCAAACAATTTTCTTAATACCCTGATGAATTATTGAGTAGAATGTCATGAAAAAGATGTCCCTTACTAAAAAAATACTCTTTGTTTCATTTTATCATGCTTTGAATTTCTCAATAGAATTTGCCCTAACCCGAAAAAAATATGTATTAGAATCCGTAAATTAATAAACCTTTGTGCGCGTAGGATAATTTCATTAAGAAATGTCACGAACAAGTGCATTTCCTAACAAGCGACGTCAACAAGCGGCTTAAGAGCAGAAAAACACCGGAGAGTCACTCGGCAGTCTGTTGAAACGAAGCGGTGGCATGCAGTAAAAAAGCGCATCCTCGCAGTAAATTGTTTGAAAACGACGTTGATTCACTTGTAAATAAAGAATTATTATAACATAAAAAATGGTGCCCAATGTGAGCACAGAGTAGCTGTTGCAGTTTGCATTGACTTCATGAAAAGTCCGATAACTTGGTTTTAAATGCAGCGACTCAAAAAGAACAAAAATAAATGATTAAAATTTCACTCAAAGTTATCGGGAACTGTAAATTCGACAATCCGTTAAAATAATTCTATTTGAAATTAAATAACAAAATAAAAAGAAAAATGATAACAGAGAAAGTGCCTTTTCATCTCGTATTCCTAGAAGCAGTGTGTGATTTCAGAAATTCAGACAAAGTTAAACAATTTTCTTCCACTCAGCTAATTTCTACAGGCATTAAGAAATACGAGGTATGACACAAACAAACAAAAAAGATTGGTCCAATAAGTCATTGTACTTAAGATTCAGTTCTTCGTGGCAATATCTCCTTCAAAGTAGTTCCCTTCAGCATTCACACACTTTTGCATTTGATGCTGCCAATGCTGGTAACAGTTCTGGAACGAGAGTTTTGGAAGTCCTTTTAGGAGATCCATCCTAATAATGTTCTTGCTGGACAAAAACTGCATGACAGATTGGGCCATGTAAGCGGATGCATTGTCTTGGTGCCACAGCCATCACTCCCTAATTCTGGCCCCTTTCCCCCCCCCTGATTTTTTCAAGAAGTCATTTTAGTACTTCAATGTAGTAGTGCTGATTAATAGTCTGACCACTGATGTGAGTGGGAACCCACTGATATCACGAATTTCGGCCATGTTTCGGTCTCTAATCGCTGACCTTGGGTGCCCAACAGGTTCATGATCTTCCCCACACTGACCCCCCCCCCGAAAACCTCTTACACCATTCGAACACATGTGCACGACACAAAGTTTCTTCTCCATAAACATCGGTTAATATTCCAAATGTTTTAGTGGTCAATTTCTTTACAAGAATCTTGATGCTGATTCCACATTTTTCCGGCAGAATTCTGTTACACGTGTTCACTCAATGACGCAGTACTCCCAAATGGCTCAATGGGTTAAGTCGAAACTGGCTGCATGGATAGAGGAGGGGAGTAGGTTGACGTCACCAAAACGATTGTTGCCAACTCCATTCTTACTTCATACTACACACTTAGTCTCGTTTTTATTTGTGTCACACCTTGTAAAACATCAAAAAGCAAAATTCTGCTTTTTTTATGATTTGTTGGGTTGAAGCGAGCGAACTATTTTTTCTGGCGTAAGAATATCTGTGTGATACGCCCACGCGTGCTTTTCCCGCTTCCTCCAACGCACTTCTACGGGGACCACACCTCGATGTATACGCTGTGTGCTAGGAACTTTATTTATGCTGTGTGCAGTATTCATAATCGTTTTATTTGTTTATCCGTAATAAACTGTGTTGTCCAGAAGAGGTCTGAAGAATTATTTTACAAAAAGAACAACATGATTCATAAGTGCATTCGCTTAAATTTGGGTCGATCCCTGCTGGAGTCCGGCAGTTGAGCAAGAAGCTTGCAAGATTATATATATAGGGGAGACCGGGGCAAGATGATGACGTTAACAGTTTTTTGTTGTTTATTAATTTATTTTTAAGGGTAGTAAAATCAATTTTACATGAACTGTTAGAGTAATCCTTTGTAGTATTAAAATATATTACCATTTAATTTTTCCAATAAAAGAAGTTAAGAATTATTTTATTTTTTCATAACCTTAACAAATCGTCATCTTGCCCCAATACTGGGGCAAGATGGCGACATTGAAAAAGGTTGAGCATATTTTATCTTTTGTTTGTGTTACATGGTTTAACAAATGATAACTGTGTTCTTACATCTTACAAAGTATCAAACTAAGCGTAATGCATTATAACGTAATCTCGAAGTGTTTAGTTGTGTACCTAACAATAGTCACAAATAAAAATGACATTTTTATAATTGGAACATTCCTCATACCAACACTCTTGGCATTTAAAGCACTGGATCCATTCTTCTGTTGGAGGGTTCCTCTTCACAAGCAGGACATCTTATAACACCGTCCTTTGAAGTTGATACAACTGGAATGTTTGGCCTGGATTTTATAGATTTAGGCCTACAGGAACAGTTTGAGTTTTTTTACTCCCTTTTTAGCTTCACGGGCTTTTTTTCTCTGTTTTTTTAAAAACTTCCTGTTCTTCCTTCTGCTTTTGCCATTGTTCTAACATTTCTTTAGTGGGTATTCTTGTAAGAATGCTAGAGCTCAATTTTTTGCTTTTTCTTTTTTTCTCACATTATGTTGTTTTAGGCAATGGTTTGAAATAAAAAAAACTAACAGGCTTCTTTGGTGCATCGGAATCAGCATTTGCCATAAGTTATGGTTTTTCTGGAGGGTTTATATGTTGGTTTTCTATTACTGGGGTCTGAGGATTAGCACTATTATTCTCAGTTTCATCGCCAACAGCAGCATGGTTAGCAGTTTTAACCGCAGTATAGTCATTTTCGCTAAACACAAGAGGATTATGAGGCTTGATCCCATATTCTTTAAACCCTTTCAACGGCATTTCGAACTGTAGCTGATTTGAAGTAAGTGATGCTCAAAACCTCACCAATATTTTTGTCTGTGATAGTTTGTTCTGGATGAGTGACCATAAAGTTGTCACATGCTTGGCTATAGTGCGTTTTTAACTGGTCGAAAAATGACACAACAAGGGCTGGAGACGATGTGATGTGTGCGACTGCAACACAGCCATGATGATGTTTTTCGCTCAGAAATATAGGATAGCCTGCAAAGTTATATGAGTTTTGTGATAGTCAAAAATCAACAGATTAGGAGATACTTTGCTTGGTTTCCCATGAAGATAAAAGTGCTTCAAAAAAGAGAAAAAGGTGCCCTTATTGTTTCAGCCCTTATCACTACAGTTGCCTACAGTTCCTGGTGGGGCTCTTTCTACAAGTTCAGGAAGCATTCGTTTTCTCGCAAAAAATCAGAAAAGGTGGCAGATAAAAGCCAGTAGCTCTAAAGCAGCAAATTATTGTTACATTTATTCCTATTTAGGGGGGGGGCTTAGCGGATGGCAAAAATGTCTTCCTCTGGTCACTCCCTTTCGAATGAAACTTTTCCCGATCCGATGCACCTCTTAGCACCAAAAGAGATGGAAGCGCAAGGTCACTCGGACATACAGACAAACAAGTGTTCACTGGATTTAATAGAATGGACAACAATAGTAAGTTTAATAAATTCCGAAACACACGGGGCAAGATGACGAGCTCGTCATCTTGCCCCAGACTCTCTGTTTAAAAATATCGCTCTCATTACCATGAAGGAAGGCAATTAATTGACATTTATTCATGGTAATAGGTAGTATTTAAACCAAGTTACTCATAAATATTAAAGAGAAACGTTATATCTTACCTATATCTGTAGCAGAGCTTATTTACACATGCATAAAAGTTATATCGTGGCATCAAAAAACAATCAAAGCTTCACAACTAACACAAAAAGGGCGATTTCAGCGTGTCTATACTATAGTTTAACGAAAGGCCAAAAGGAGAGCCAGTAGTGTTCATTTGATGCTGCTACCTAGTGGAATACAGAAAAATTAAGACATTAGTCATCTTGCCCCGCTCGTCATCTTGCCCCGGTCTCCCCTATATATATATATATATATATATATATTAAGTAAAAGATTTCAAAGAAAAAATTTCAGATTTCGCATATTGATAACAAACTGCGGTAGTTTTTTAAAAAAAATGTACGAAAGAAATAATAATAACACACTAAAAGTTATTGGATAAAAAACACAATTTTTAAAAAAAAATTCGTGATTTTGAAGAAATTTTTCTTAATTTTCGATCCGAACTCACAGCCAGGCTCATAGAAGAAAGGTTTTGTATCGTTATCCTTTGAGATGTAACGAAATTATTAAATATTTTAGTCGAATTTCAAGTAACCTTCGAAAATCATAAGTTTTGGAAATGTAATTTGTTCAAAAGAGCATAGAGAGTATGCGCTTTCCTAGGACATAAACTTGCTTTATAATTATATTATGATAGAGGTTAAAACATTTTTCTCCCCACGAAAACGCGTTGAAACCGACTTATTAATAGTTAATTTGCGAAAAACATACCGTGTACTGGCGAAATGAATGATCTGTAACAGATCATTGGCGAAATGAATGATCTTCAAACTACGTTCTGTGGATTATAGATGCAAGGTTCCGCTTGTCGAAGAAAAAATTCTTACAGAAAACTATACATGTTCTACATGAAGTTTGTGTGACCACGAATATCGAAAGCCGTGTTTTCCTACAAAGGTCACACGTTCGAAAGGGGGAAATTTTTTTAAAAAAATGTACCACATGAGAGCTTTTTATTTAAGTAATTTCCAGCAATTTTTAATTTTCTGTATACGTGAGTTCGGAAGAGCCATTACAAGAGATTTACTTAGGTCGACATTAACCTCAATAAAATTGATAAAAACATTCATATTTTATGATATGTTTAATAGCATATGTATGAAATGAATGGTGAAGAATGCCCCTGGGAAAAAAATTTCTTTTCGAAGAAAATTATGGGAAATTTATAATACTTTGACTATTTACTTATCTTTCTACACTTATACATACAAGATAAAAACGGAGAATCTTCATTTTCATTTGTAGTTTCTTAAGATTTAATGCCCATGTATTTTAATCATTGTCTAAGATAAAGAGAAAAAAGAAATATATTTTTTAGTATTTGCTTTGTTATTATTTTTGTTAACCTTTTCATCTTTTATATTAAATATGTTAATCTCACTTTTCCCTGGAATATATTTACATTATTTAATATGCTTGAATGGGTATTTTCTATGCGTGCGCTTACCATAATAATCAAAAAACATTTTCTACTACATTATTATTCAATAAATAAATGAAGCCATTTTTTTATTTGCCTTCGAAATTGAAAAGTATTTCTTCAGTCACTTATAAATATCGATAGTAGATAAAATCTAAAGTATTAATCTAAAGTAAACTATGCAAAATCTAAAGTAAACTATAGAGTACATTCAGTAGCGCACACAATAATTTCTCAAGAGGGAAGGGGGGGGGAGGTCTATGGTCGAAATTCCATCCTTCTTGTATAATACACAATACGCCACCGAAAAAATAGTTATGATTTTATGGCTTGGCGGGAACAAAAGTCAGTAAAAAATAAGTTATTCAACAAATAACTAGCTAATAATTAATTAATAAAAAATAATTAACTACAAATACTTAATCAAATTTTATGGACTACATACAAAGGAGTATAATCAATAAAAAATAATCAAAGGTGATAAGAGGAGGGGATCTGGACCCGGGATCCTTCCCTTGTGCGCGCCACTGAGTGCATTTATTGATTATTTACAGTTAAAAGGATTCTAAAAAACGAAATTGAAATTTAACGCATTTATATTTATTACAATAATTTTGTTTCGTGATTAGTAATAAAGGAACTAATCTATAATTATTAAATACTTAATTTATATTGCTTAAAACTCTTAGAGATTTTTCAAATCAAATGTGCGAATTTTCCTTAAGTAAAAATCTTTTTGGAGTTTACTCCTTAAGAATCGATTTTCATATAAACCCCCGGTATAGAAATTTTATGTGAGGAGTGAAATTTATACAAGCTTTAACAAAAAAGTATAACGCTCTGTTCTACGCATGCGCTAAATCGCTGTCGGAAATAAGCAGGAAAGAGTTCCTACTTTTTCGTTGTTTTAAAATTACAATCCTTCTCTTCTTTCCGAAATCAGACAAAAAGTATTTACAAAATCAAAAAAAAAAAAAGATATCATTTATTTCTTCATGATACGATACATATATATATATATATACAATATATATATATACATATATATATATATATATATTTACAAAATGACGATATTTTGCATTTTTTAAAAATTGAGTCAATATTGATGCATTTTTATGAAAAGAATTTTTCAATCGCTGTACGATTTCTTATCATTTTATAAATCGAATTTATCCGTGTTTTGTTCTAAGATTGAAAAAAAAATACTTAATAATTACGGATTTTAAATGTTTTTTGTGTTTTCATCTAATTCTTTTTTTACAAGAATTCATTTACGCAGTATTTTTTTTTGTGCCTTTTTTTGGAAATTACCGTTGTTTGCTGTAGATGCGTGAAATTTGGAAAGTATAACTTAAAAATTAAGCCTTCAAAAAATTGTTAACTTAAAAAAAAATTTGCAAATTACGTTTGCTGTCGTTTTGCTTACTGACGTCATTACTACTTTTTTCGCAAACAATGACTTATTCACCGTTTCACCTTAACTTGGTAATCGAAATCACATCAGCTGATGGGTTACACTGGAAGAAGAGCTTACCTGTATCAAATAAAAATCCCTAAATTTGGCAAGTAAAAAATAAAAAGAAATGCTCGCGAAAAATTTGCTTTTCTTTTCTTTAATTCTAGAATCTTGCTACATCATTAATAAATCAAAGATTTCTATAATGTTTGTAAAAATCTTAATCACTTTTACTCCGTTAGCATTATTTTAATTAAGTTTATAATAATATAAATAATTATTTACAATACATGTAAATGTCGTTTTCGCATAGAAGAAAAATGACTTATCAGTTCCTCGAAAACAAACATCTAAACAGAGCGCTTTGTTACTTTAAAGTTGTAATCATGTTCTACACAAGCACGAATTTTCGAGCCCTATTTTAATGCAGGTTTGTGGAATAACTTGTGCTGGCACTGGAGCAAGTCATTCCTTAGCTGAAGAAAACATGAAATTAATACAACTTAATATGTGTACTGCTGATGGGGTTCAGGAAGTTATTGAGGTTTACACATTTCATGTAAATGTAAAACTTGATATGAATGTAATTCCCTTCATAACTCTTGTCGTGTTAAAGGGAATCATACTCTTTTTAAATTGGAGCCCTTTTGAGATGCCGGGGTCCTACATGACATTCAAAGGAACTGATCATCCTCGGAAAACATTGATATTTGCAGAAGAAACCTTTCATTCTGCTCATGTGCAGGACTGTTTCCTCTTACCTGATGAGGAGGGAAGAGGGGACGCGATGCAATCTGTATAATGATGAACCAACAAAAATATCTTTTGTGCATTCAAGGCCAGAAGCCACTGCTGAAAAAGCATTCTATTTAAAATGGTTTTGCAAACTTTACTACAGTTGGAGAAAGAATTTCACCCCAAAACAGTTTGCACTACTCTCAATCAACAAGATGATTGTTGGTGACCGACCTCGTAACTTCTATTGAGTGACGAAGACGACACCTAAGCTAGCAACCCCTCTACAAACTGCCACACCGCACCAACTTGATAACTTTGAGACTCGACAGATTTAACACGCAACACGATGTGTAAGTTGACTAACTGAGAAACTGTTCTCATAACTGTCATAAATTCTTAACAATTTAATTACATTCCTTTTTTTCTTTGAATTTCTGATGATTCATAAATTTCTGTAATACATCGTTGGATGGGTGAAATATTACTTTATTTTTGTGCGAGTTTTCCTTCAATTCCATACGGATTATAAAAGGTTTCAATACAATTTATTGATAGCGAAAAAGGGGGTGGGGGTGGGAGGGAGCTAATAAGTATTTGACTTTTGGGGCTATGTCATTCATCGAATTGAATTATATTCATTTCAAAAATTCCTTCGTACTTGACTTATCCTCTCTTTTTCTTTATATTTGAAAGAAAATTTTCCCCTCTGCTTCGGTGACGTTTCTGGTTCTTTCGAAACATTGTATGAGACAGCGCATCCAACGAATTGAATGCTCTCCATTTGAAAATGTTAGGTATCTTTTCAAAACAATTAATCTGTTGGAAGAGCAATTTGGTTTCTTTTCTAGTCCTTAGAATCATAATTTCTTGCGTACAATAGATTTATAAAACTTTTAGACCAAAAAACTGAAAGTTAAAGTTATCATAAGGTCTCTGTTTTTCTTAAACATTTATAAATCAACGAATTTGCTAAGAAGTTCAGTACATAAATTTATTAATTTAAATATTTGAATTTTTCGATATATTTCTCGATTTAAAATTAACCAATAAGAAAAGCAAAAAACAGTGAGAAAGAAGACGAATGTTTTTTTTCTTTGAGTCGAATTTATATTTTATGGGGACGAATGAAGCGAGATTCATCGCAAAGATTCCCTCTATATTTTTGGAGGTACTATAACAGGCACAAGTGAGTCACCGGCAGCAACAAAAATAAAGAAAGTTAGTTTCTGAGACGAATCACAGAAATGGCGTTGCTTAAAGAGAGTAATCGATGGGTCATCCATCTTCTTTCTCGGATAAGTTTCCTTGGAGCACATTTAAAGCCAAGCCTCTTTCCCCTCCAAAAAAGGCTTTCACATTTACTTTTCATCCCCTGAAGTAATACCTTATGAAGCAAGGCTTAAAAGATCTGCACTATTATACCGAAAGCAAAAGAGCAAACCAATGCTGCAAATTTTCGTCCAAGCCTTTTTATGCGAATTTAAGTTGGCAACTTGCTGCATTTCATGAAATTGGTCTTGAAGAAATGCCTTCAGTATTATTTGTGAATGGGGGAGATCGGCAGAGAGCTCGAAGAAATGAATTTGGATATTATTTTGTTCTTTTGAACTGTCCAACTGCTAAAAAGTCTTACATTTTAATAAGAAGTTGCATTGCTTATTTTTAATACTGAAATAAAAAAAAGTTTGCTTTCTATAAAAACAAACACTTGGTAATAAAAACTTTGCTGTAGAAAAGCACTCTGTAATTATACTCCCAGCAATGTCGAATATGAAATTCTTGATTGCCTGTTTCAAAAACTGATGATAACAAAATAAAAATTGGTAATAAATAAAACTGAAATTTGATTATAACAGCTCTTTGAATAATAAATAATCCAAATGAAGTATTTATGGGGATTAATTTACCTCACTGATTCTAATGAATTAGTGCTAATCTCGCAGATTCCAAACTTGATGATGATAACTGACAGACCATTCCCGATTCCTCTAAATATTCTCTTGCAGTTGCTCTGACATTGTGTAGCTCTTTCATGAATTTCCTTTCTTTCCCAGTTGCTTCTTCAATAATAAGGTTCCTATGACCCACGAAGCGCACCAAAGCGATCTCAGAGGTTAGTTAAGGGCGAGGCACGTGACAACGGTTGCTAATTACACACATTTTTCGATTTCCATCTTTTGGCAGCTTATGCAATTAAGACAAAAGATAAGTGTTGCGCTAATTATCTATAAGAATGTGAAATTGTTTTTAAGAAGGAAACTGTCTTTAAAGATTCATATCGATTATAAGAAGGAAAATTGCTTCTCGTTGCTTCTGTATCGAGACGCATCACAGAGAGAAAGATTATGCCATTTAGCCATTTTAATTATTATAAGCTATATATATGTCATAAGGTGTATTACGGTTACATTAAATGTAGCGGAAAATTCTATAAAACAAACAAGTTTAAAAATTTTGGAGGTCACATATGGAAAGTTAACTCTGCCACAATCACCATCTATGTAGGACCATAAAAAGTTTCTCGCCCAAGCTTCACTGATTGCCCAATAAGGTTGAATTCTCGCTTTAATGAAATTAAATTCACTTAGAACATATCACAAAAAGGGCCTTCTATTTCGAATTTCTGGTGTTCCGCATATACACTGCTGGTCACCGTAAATGCAACACCAAGAAAGACAAGAGATGGCACAACAAAATTTATTTTGTAGATAACATGTTGACCAAGTATCAAATGATTAAATTCAAAGACTTCTGTGAAGTGTGGTTCATGCCAGAATCAGTAGCCAGAGTAGCCGCCATTGTTGGAGATCACCACTGCCACATGCCTCGGCATTGATTCAAAGAGACTTTGGATGTGTTCTTGGGGTACAGTAGACTAAGCAGCTTCCACACGTTGCCAAAGTTGATCTGGTGGGGGAGCTGGGGGTGTAATCTGGGTCAATCGTTGAACAACGATGGACCACATGTTTTCTATCGGCGAAAGATCCAGAGAGCGAGCCGGCCAGGGAAGCAGCTCAATCTGGGGATTGACGAAGAACCTTTGGACAATGCGTGCCACGTGTGGTCGCGCATTATCTTGTTGAAATATGGCTGTGGCCAAGCCCTGAAGGTAAGGAAGGATAACTGGCTCCAACACCTCGGAAATGTAGCGCTGGCTGTTTAAAGTACCGACAATGCGTACTAGAGGAGTGCGAGAGTGATATCCAATACCACCCCATACTATAATACCCGGTGCAAGACCAGTGTGGCGGTGCATAACGCAGCTGTTCAGCATCCTCTTTCCACGGTGTCTCCAGACTCGAATCCGACCATCGTGGTGTTGCAGGCAGACGCGTGACTCGTCAGTAAAGACAACTTCATTCCATTTTGCCGCCCACATCCATCTTTCATCGCACCATTGGCGGCGGAGACGTCTGTGGTTCTGCGTCAAGGGTAGACCAAGCAATGGGTGTCTTGCGGACAGACCACTCTGCTGTAAACGGCGTCGAATGGTACGCGCAGACACTGAATGAAGCTTTACAGACTCTATGTGCTGTGATTTTTTTCGTGATGTGACTGAGCGATCCGTCACTACCATGCGCACAATTTGCCTGTCCTCACGTGAAGTGGTGCACTAAGGTGGATGTGATCGACCACGTCGGTCCGTCGTACCCTCCTGCATCCAACGGTCACATATCCTCATTACAGTTGTTTGGTTTCGTCCAACACGACTACCGATTTCCCTGAAAGATAACCCACAATCTCGGTAGGCCACTATCCATCCTCTGTCGAACTCGGATACTTGATCAAAAGCTGATCGCTGTTTTCTTCGAGACATAACTGATCGTTTTTTGAAGAAAAAAAAACACAAGAAAAACACAATTACCAAACTTGAAATCGTCGAAATCTCCAAGCCTTAAATAGTACTTTGAGGCGGTGCCACAGGCGTGCGTGATGTGTGTCTGCGCTGAAATACTAATCATTCTCATTTCCACTAATGCATGTTTTAAATTTCATGTTATGTGCGTGCTTCCTTCAGGGTGTTGCATTTACGGTGGCCAGCAGTGTATATATCCGCTTGTAAAATTTTAAACTCATCGTTAGGCTGTATATCGTTTCCTAAGTTGGATAGAAACTCTGCAATATCTATATATCTATGTAGTTCTTTCCAATAGCGCACACAGGAATTTTTCAAGGAATGGGTCCAGGGTCGAAAGTCCTCCATTCTCGTATCCTGCTCCAATACGTTGCGCAACATATTCTTTTGATTTGTCAATTTTCGGGAACAAAAAACAGTAAAAAATTAATTATTGAGTGAATAATTAGCAATAATTAATAAAATTAATTATTAATAACAAATTTTTAATTAAATTTTACGTACTATATGCATAGGATTGTAATCAATCGAGAAAAAAAAATCAAAGGTTTTGAGGGGGAGTCCGGACCCGAGGACCCTTGTGTGCGTCTCTTGTTCTATAATAACCACGATAAACGCGGTTGTGCTAAGTACAGGATGTTAAACACCTGATCCCGAAAATTTTAGTCCCAATACTTTTCAAACTTTATTTTTGATGATAGCATAACTCTGTAAAGACAAGATTGGTTAGCCAAATCAGCTTGAAAACTTGATCATTGCCCCTGCTTGGAATGGATGAACTTTGTCCCTCTAGTTATGGTCACCCAAAGCGTGAAGGCCGCTGCAGTATTGTCCAGATAAGGCCAATAGACTGCAGGAGCCAAGGCAGACCCATATCTTTAGGTGCTCCTTTTGTCTGGACATAAGCACCCCCTCCCCTTTTTTATTTCCTTCTATATTCTGATACAAGCTACTTCTCCCGGAGGAATGCTCACACTTTCAGGAAATATATCAGAACAAAAAACTTCTAATCCAAGAAGCTTTGAATTCATGGATGCCTGCAAGATGGGTACTGCTTTTAGTTTTGGAAAAATTCACCCCCCTTCCCAGAGTATTAACATTATATACTCTAAGAAATGCATTGGTATTTTCATTCGTTACATCTGTTGATCAGATATGTTTCGGTAATTTAATCTTTTTCTGCTACTGTTAATGATTTTTAATGACAGAATATCCTCCGAAAATCGCGGGCGATATTCGTGTGGTGTTAATAGGTGCCTGAGAAAAGCGCTGTTTGATTACAAAAATGAACGTCATGGTTGAAATTTTAAAGGCATAAAAATAATAAATGAATTAAATGAAATAAATCCTAAAACATATATTTTTAGGTAAGATTTTCATTAACAGCAAGTACAATTTTATAAATTTCAAACCTCTTCGCCTTTTTTTGTTTTTGTTAAATTTAAGTATCCAGTTATTCAACAACGATGTTCGATAGAGTAGCGAAAATTGGAATGGCAGTTTTTTTTTCAAAAGGACACTTTTCATCAATACATGGGAGAGACTTTTGCTTAAATAACACACTGTGCAGGGGCATGAATGACTTTTTTTTTGTCAATTTGAGTACTATTGAAGCACTGAAATTTCACGAATCAAGAGATGATTTGGAGAAAAACAGGTTTACTGTAAAGAAGACCTATTAAGTTAAATGGCCGAAGAAGCCTCATGTTTTATTCAGGTGGGGAAGAAAGAGAAGAAACTTATCCCTGACACACTTTTTGGGAGTCCCACCACCCTCGGGGGTGATTCACAGCCACTTAGGTGATAAGCTGATCACTTCGTCTGAGGGATTACTCCCACCCTCTGAAAGTTTCAGCAACAGTTCCCCCTTTTAGGAAATCAGTGCAATATCAATGCGCAGAGAAATTTTCTGTTTCTCAGCCAATTCCTACCTCCCCCCACCTGTGCTTAATTGCATACACGTTGAGCTCATTCTCACAGCACGAAGTGGAGGAATTTTCATTTTTTTGATTTAATTTTTAGTTATATATATAGTCATCTTACTTACAATTTAAACCTGCATTTCTCAGAAGGATTTTTGAATAAAAGAAAGATTTCAGTTGACCAGAGAGAATCTACAATATTTCCAAATAAATTTTAAAAAGTATTCGCTTAGATATTTAAAAATAAAATACACGCACACACCTTTTTAATTACTGTAAACATTCCTAAAAATCTAAATGGAAATACCAAACTTAGTCTGTATAAAAACTATCTGTATTATTGATTCTTAAATGAAATACGACATTCAATTTAGCAAACCACAGAATCAAAATATGAACTTTTCTTAATCATTCAGTTTTAGCCAAATTAAATGCATATATTACAATTGAGAAGAGACATTTGAAAAAGATAAACAAGCCGGTATTAATAAACAGAGTGAAAGTCGGTTGTGTCAGAAACACTAAAGAAAGATTTGAAAAATTAGTTGAAAAAATACAAAATTCAAAGAGCATGCAAAAGAGTTCAAACAGAAGCCCCTGGATAATGTCGACAATATTTTTGCTGTCCATTGATCGGTGTTAGAAATGGGCTACCTGAATGTGTCATTCGTTTCTCCCTGAGTAAATCTGAGGGATTATTTTCTGTTCAAATTAATATCGATTCATACTGCAAATAAGTATTGGAAAGGTCCTCTCGCACATAGAGGGAAAGAACATAGATTTTGCATTTGTCTCAACTGACATTTTTCAAAGCGGATGGCTTTTGCTCTCAGCTGATTGGGCGTTTTGTATTCACCTCGCCATCGAGGGACATGGGGCGATAGATGTCTTACAATGTTGGGTGTAAAACTGATACGATGGTGATGCTGTTTGAGTTCCTCTGCTATCAAAACAGTGGATTTCTCATCATCATGTGATGCAAGAGAATGGTAATTCGTTTCACTAAAGTAAATGGCAGTAAATCATTTCTTACTATGAGAGTTTATCGATACAGATAAAGATGAGTTAAAATAAAATAAGATTGTGACAAAGCACGCTCGACAACGGCTGCAACTGAAAACATTCAGATGCGGTATTATCTCAAACTTTTGATCGCACGGTTTTCTCTAGGAATAAAAAAAAAAGAGAAATGGAAGACATTTCCTTACAAGTGAAATAAATTGTTTTCTTGCTATTAAATTTTTAACTCGGTGGAATCTTTTTTTAATTTTTTATTTATTGTTTATTTATTTATTTTTGCATATGGAAACGATTTCTCATAAAATGTATGAAATTTGTGCGCTTAAATTGGCAATTTATGGTTCGACCCCGGCCTAAGTCAGTGGATTTTCTTGAGGCAGAAGAAAGCGCCCATGTCACATGATTATGCGGCATGAAAAAGATCCCTTGAGTGCCTGTTTGGCTTGGGTGCTTTCGGCAAAATTAAAATTATAAGTACGGTTTCGCATCGTCAGAGCTTAGATGCCTCTCTCGGGGAGTAAACTGTGAGTCAAAATTACCTGCGGTGATTGGTATCCGCCTATACCCTCGCCACACTAAAAAGAGATACCAGTTCTCGGGAAATGTACTAGGTCTTCAGTGGTAAAACACCAATTGGCAGCCCCATTAGAAATTTAAAAAAATGGCAGAGAGAGAGAGAGAAAGAGTTTATACCACCCATTGCTCCTCTAGTTTTTGAGCCCGTAAAAAGTGTAGAGCACTATGGAATTGAAAGCCTTGTCTTTTACTGGGATCTCTCTTACGAACATTCTCCAAAGTTCTCGAATTGAATCATAGAAGAGAATGCGACTCTGAAGAAATTTCATCTATTCGGGGGAAAGGGCTCTTGTTGTATTTTAATTCTTTTTATCTTTCAAGAAATGGAATGCTTTTTGTACCTCTGGTCAATAGGTAACAAGATTGGTGTTTTATCTGAAACAATAGTGTGATTTCTTATGATAATTGCATTACGAGAAGACAGAATCAGTAAAAGACCGTTATTAAGTAAATTCTTGGGATGGGGAAAAAAAGAGAGGGGAGAGATTGAATGTTATACTTCACATCAAATATAATCTATGGAATAATAAATAAAACTTTTTGGAAAAACAATCAAATGCATTTAAGAAGGATTCCCTTGCCTCCATGCTCGGTTCTTAAAAAAAAAGTCTGGGGGGGGGGGTAGGCTGTGAATGGAAAAGAACATTTCTGAATGTCCACTTACATTTGCGCCGCGTAAATTGAAGAAACACGATTTGCTTCAAAACTGTCACTACCAATCAATTTTGAAGCCTTTGTTCTTGTCCGTCGCCTTTTCGTCAATATTTTTATTCCTCCCCTGCCGTCCCTTTTTTTGCCAGATGGGGTGAATAATAACCCACCCCTTTTTCTTCCCGGGAAAGGTCACAAAAGAACAGGGTCACATGTTATAACGAAGTATATTAACTTTCACCCCTTCTTTCGGCCGCAAATGTTTATCAAAAGCGCGCGTGCTTTTTTCAGAGGAACCTTCTTCCCCTCTGGTTTCGGTTCAGCTCGGGGAAAAAGTAGTCTCCAGTTTTTTCCTCCTCTTTGTTGTGTTTCGTCCGGGTTCCATTCTTATTCGTAAACAGCGAAGGAATTGAAAATGTTTTGCAAAGAGAGAAATCACGATTTGGGGGGGGGGGGGAAACGAAGGCGGTAATGCGTTTTTTTCCAGTTAAATCTCTTTGAAAAGTGCAAAATTTTGTTCTTTTACATCAAGCCGCCTTCGAAGTTCAGTCCATTATGGTTATTTCCCCCCCCCCCTCTTTTTTTTCTTAACTTCTCGGAAAGGAAATTCCAGAAATGGCACGGAAAATGTTTTTTTTTAAAAAAGCTAACGTCGCTTTGAATTCGTCCGAAAAATATTTAAAGTCACCGAAAAAAAAACCCCATATTTTTTGGAAGCTTATGTGAATTTCTCGGAAGGGCAGAGAATAAAATGGAAAAGAATTTGGTTAACTCCCAGACCCGGTGGAATGCGACAAAATCGAAGTTGAGTGCGTCCTTTCCCAAGCATACAATTTGCAATCATTCACTGTAATCATAATAATACGAAAACGAATGGAGAGTAGCTTCACATGGAACGACAAAAAAGATGCAAAACCAGTTGGTCCTATTTCAGTGTCAAATTGAGGAGTTTTCTAAAGTGTCCTGATCTACTGCACACAAAGCAATGCTGTTTTCTCTTAATCCTTTTAATGCATTCTGTAAAAAAAAATGATGGCAGTTTTTAATGAGAAATTGAATAATGCAAGTCTCTCATGATCAGTGCGGGTTTATCCACTGGGTACTTGGGGCGGGTGCCCAGGGACCAGGCCAGGAAGGGACTTAAGAGGCCCGGATAAGCTGGATTTAACCTGATGTTCTGGTTATAAATTTCGATCCGCCAGTGCCAAGGGGGTCAGTAGATTTTCTTCGCCCAGGGCCCGAAATGAGCTTAAACCGACTGCTCATGGTATCAACGTTCTCATGGTATACTCGCTTCCATTTGCAGGAACAACGGTTTTTTCATTTGAAAGGGATTCCATTGAGATTCATGGCGAAGAATCCATTCAATCTCGAGATCCTCCACTTCTGTTGCCCCTGAAATCTTCGAGAATAAGCCTCGTCGACTTCGCACTTTGCTCATAGATTATTGTATATGTTCATGAAGCCTTGTATCTTCGGGGCAGTGTTTGGGTTTTGCTCCTTGAAAAACTGCGCTTTTTGAGAAATTAAAATGAACAAAATGAGAAGCTTCCACTACTAAAATGTTTGGAAAATAAAATGGCTCAATTGTGCATTCCTTTTGATCCAAATGTCGCAATGAAATGATAAAGCTGAAATTTCTTATTTCGCCTGCAATATTCTTTTTTGAATGTAGGTAATCCTTTTGTGAAGTGTGGGGACAAGTCGTGCTTCAAACAAGAACTCGATGCCTCTTCATTTTCCTTTAACGCCGTTACTTTTCCCGATTTTCCCATCCTGTTTACGAATTATTGCTTACTCAATGAAAATCTTTAACAACAGAAAGACCCTGGTGCTCGTTTTCTTCGGAATGCAATGCACTCCCGAGAGTCCTACTGCTCCGTCACAAAACCCCGAATGAATTCTCTTGGTCAAGAACAGACCTCATCTCACGAAGCGAATGTATTTTCCGAAGACAAATGAAATTGGCTCGAAGACAGACTTTTTATAAAAGACTTGTAAAATGCTTAAAATTCTTTCAAAACACACTTTGGTTGTAAAAGACAGGGAAAAAATTATCGGAGAGGAATCCATTTCTGTGAAGACTCGACATCTAGAATAGAAAGCATCGCGGAAGACTTCCCTCACAGAACAGGGAATAAAAAAAAATCGAAGAGAAGAATAACCCTATCCAATGAAGCTCGTCTCGTAATATCCCTCATGCAGGGATAATGACCGCTATCCTCGGGATTTTCAGCTCCCTTTTTAAAGCTTAATCCACTACTTAGCTGCTGCCCAAACACCAATATTGACATTAAGGGGGGGGGGCTTTCTTCCTCTTCCCCCCGAAGGAGAACTACGTGACTCTCGCGCGATATTGCGAGGCATTCTTCTTGCGCACGTGATCCACAAGTCTGAAGAGACAATGAAGGGGAAAAAAAAACTGACCGCCTTCTGGGAGAGCGCAGCGCAAGAATACTTTATTTATAAAATTGTTGCAATTGCGTTGGATATGAAAGTATTTGGAGACTCTAATTTCATTCGCATGTCCTTAGAAAACTGATTGCGGTTATGATCTCATAATTTAAACAGTGCCATTGAAAAAATCACTTTTTATTCGTTTTTTCATGGAAATGACAAAAGAAAAAAAACCCGCAAAAGAATATTTGTTTTGAGAAAGAAAGGTGGAAAAAAAATGGAAGAAAAGAATCTCCTTTTGTATTCTGAGAACAATTGGATGCGTGAATTCAGAATGCTTTTTCCAGGAGACGTTTCTTAACAAAAAGATGAAGGGGAAAATTTTTTTTTTCTTTCCTCCGAAGGGGGTGACAGAAAAGGCGGTGATGAAAAACATCGCTGCCACCAAAAAATTCTCATCAATAAATATGTGGATAAAATATAAAGGTTTCCTTTGCAGTTTGTAAAAGAATGGGGACTTAGACAGGTTGAGTATAGTTACATTTGCTATAATTCATTTAAAAAAAACAACACATTAATTTGAAAATTTTTGCTAAACTTACGATTTTTTTTCGAAAAAGCGGTAAAGGAATAATAATCCGGATAAAAAGAATTTAGAAAATAAATTTTATTTGAACGTTTTTGGAGTTCAGTTCGTGAATAGCTACCTCGTCGTCAGTGCATTTTTATTTGTTTGGTCTCATTCTCCTCCCAAAAACAGAAATATTTCTCGTGATGTTCAATTTGTAAGACATTGGAATCCAGCAATCACGGAAAACTTTTTTTTAAAAAATCATTGCTATTATTCAGCTTGAGGAATCTCCCGTGGAGAAGGTGAAGAAGAAAACTCTCTCGGTCGTCATCTTCATGCATTTTTGAAATGAATCTCAAAGGAGATTTCTCTCGGCTAAATATTTTTCAAAAATTATAAAGATGAATTTTTCTTTCATTCTTTAACTCATCTCACTCACGGGGAAAACAACTCTTCATTCTCGAGTTGCATGTTTCCTTTTCTTCAGAGAAAACATTTAAACATCGTCTTCATAAAAAAAAAACCGAGATAAAGGTGTATTTTTTTATTTGCAATGTTGTGTTTCATAGCTGCTTTTTGTGTTCACATGAACCGTTTCACAGGGGGGAAAAGGAGAAGAATTTTTAAGTGGGGGGATGGAACCCTTCCATGAATTAAGCACTGTATTCCAATATCTTGTCTGATTCAGACCTTAATTTTTCACAATTGGGAAGAAATATTAAATGTCAAGGTGCACTCATGAAATGTTTCTCAATTGAAACATTTTATTCCATTATTTTCATAAACAATAGTATTTTTCCAGCTTATTCTTTTTCTTATTACGTTGTCTTTGTAAATAATGCTTGGAAATTTTTTTTAAATGGAAAACTAATTATGTCCTTCTTTATGTTTTGATCGAGGTTATGTAATTAATATCAAAGATAAAGGAATTTCCTTGAACAATAAAAATTTTACTGGCCAAGAATAAGTTGTTACCGTAAAGACATTCATTTAGGTGACTTATGTTGTTAATGTTTTAAAAAAATATTTGAAATATGTGTAGGACTGCACTGCCATTAAGTTTAACTTCTTTTTATATTTATATACATTAGTTTATTTTAAACATTATTAAGACGCGTCAACGAACCCTTTGATATCTCATTCGGTAAATCCCTTCTTGTTCTGCAAATAAATAGAAAAAAATTAGACCGCCTTCTGCCGAAAAAGAAAACTTCCCTCGTTCCCGATTTGGAAGGATTTTTCTCGTTCTCCTTCATCCCTTCCCTCTCAAGAGCCAGCGTTGCCATTCCCTTTGAATCGTCTGTTGCCACTTTCATTCTTTTAAATTTTAAAAGGAGTGATTGTCTTCACTTCCGTTGTTTGGATATCACCTCCAATCGGATAACGCCGAACGCTTGGGGTGGAATTCCAAAATACAATCTCTTCCTTGGAACACTTGGATAATGAAGAAGAAAAGTAGAGTGCCTTTTTTTCAATCTGAAAATCCCTCCAAATCGTTTGCAGACATCATCCTTTATTGTTCCAGCAAGTACTTGAAATTCGAAAATTGCTGGCATATTTCTTTGGAGAACATTTATTTTTTCGTGAAATTTAAAATGGTATCAAAAGAACTTAAGGTATTAAAATAAAATATGGATTCTTTTCTTTAGTTATTGAAAGTATTCAACTAACGATACAACGAAGAGTGTCAACATTGTTCCTTTTCGTGAAAGAAAAAAATATTTCAAATACTGCTCCTATAGTAAATTTTTTTATTTAAAAAAGAGGAAATAAATCCATTTACAACTAACCGAAGTATCTCAAATAAAGATCAAATCAGAGCTATTCGTTACAAAGGTATGAGGAGAGTAGAAGACTGCGTTAGGGTCGTGATCTCCGTGTCGAGTCTTGGAGAATGCTGTATTAGCTCAGGTGTTGCTCTCGCCATCTGATCTCGGTTCAGAATGGCGAGGCTCAACACCAAGCAACTCTCGTGTTGCTATTGAGAGTGGGACATTAATGAACAATCAACTAGTCCGTATCGAGAACTGGTTTCAGTGTACAATGGTGGCTGCTGTGCATTAAATTTAATTGGTTCTCGCGGTGTAGAAGTTGAAAGATATTGAATTGTGTGTTGTCCATCTTTGAGGGCAACAGCCATCTTGTTTCTCTATAAAATTCTAACCAAAGCAGAGGGAAAAAATATTATATTTCTTGCACATTCAAACTTTTTACCGGTGGTTCCTAAATTTTTCAAATTTTTTTCCAAGTATAAGTTTTATCTGAAATTGTACTTATAATTCTGAAACTTCGTTTCATATTCTTGACATTTCTGAATTTAAAAGTTATTAAATCATTTTTTTACCTGTGCAAAAAATTTCCTTTAGCTTCTTAAAAATGAACAAGGATCAAAATCTCAACCATTTGATCACGTGTTTCTAGCCTCAACAAATGAGTCTTGATATTTTAAATAAAAATAGGGTTTTTTTTTGTTTTTTTAAAAAAATAGCCATGTTTTAGAGGCATATAATTTTTAGTAGTTTTAATGCATATAAAGTGTTCTATCAGCACTTGAAATTAATAATATTTTTATTCTTCTTTTATTTCGTCAAATTATAAAATATCGAATAATCGGGGTATCGCAGTTGAAAGGCAGCGAGGGGGGGGGGGGACTCGCCAGTTTCTTGGTGTTCGGTGCACTGCAGATGTGACGTGGATGTAAGGAGAAATAATTTGTCTTAAAAGGTCAGAGGAATTGGAGGAATGTTTCACTAAGAGGTGAAACAGCTTCACACTGCAGTGTCTCGGACGTTTCCGGATGGGATTTTGCTCGAAATGAAGTTCTCAACTTCGAAAATAATTCTACTTCAGTCGATGGGGTTTCATATCAAACGAGTGAAGCCGGATACTTCTGTCTGTCTGTCTCTGAGGGAATGGTTGTCTTTTGGACGCTTCCTTGTTTCGCTGCAGCTTATTTATTTCCGCCATCCTCTTGGAATTCTCCAGTTGAACCCTTTTCTTCCTTCGGACCAAATATTTACCCCCTCTAAGATTTCTTCCAAGATAAGGTATGAAAAGGGAATCAAGAAACCATGTTGAAAGTATTAAAAAATCTCATTCCCTTTCGAAATATTTGAAAACACATTCGACGCGAGCTTTACCATCTGCCAAAAATAAAAGGGGGAGAGCGAATAAAGTAGTAGCTCGCGTATGTGAGTGATGTGTTATATTAAGAAAGCGTCAATGTAATTCAGAAATCGTTTTAAATAGTCGTTAAATCATATATACCTGGATAACTGTCAGAAAAATATTTCCTCAAAGTAATAAAATCATCGCTTCGTAAGAACCGAAGGAGTTCCGAAAGAGCGAGCTTTGGTGATCTCTACTCTTTTATTTTAAACGAAGGTCATTTGGTGATATTCATCCAGGCGTATTGTTTGGTATAATGTCTTCATTCAAGTGGGGCTTCTTAAGGAACTTTCATGAAATCGCTACTTTTATATTCTTCTACTAGCTTTTACCCGCGGCTCCACTCGCGTTGATGTCTTTAAATAACTGTCAAAGTCGTAATCATTATCATTAGAAAGTAAATAATATACTATGGTAATTTTTTTATTGCTTTACTGGAACCAATAAAATTTAAAATTCTAAAATTTAGCTTAGTTTAAAAAAACTGAAAACGTATAATTTATTATAATAATTAACAACAAATATTCAATAACTTAAACTATTAATATTCTTAAAAATCGAAAGTATCTACGTTTAATATATAATTCCTCTTTAAAAGAACTTAAAACAGGCTGATTTATTCAGACTGAATTTTTTAACTTTTCCCCATAAGCTTGAATTCACCAGCCAAGATATAATAAAGCTACCATTCCTCCTATAATATCTATACTATCTCGTAAATCCTGAAGAGTCCGATTTAACGCTTCTATAGCTTTCTTGTGAAACATCGACTTTTATACCACAATAAAAACTTACATTGTGGAACCATCCAGCCTTGAGAGCTATTTTTTCTGAAATTTCAGATGAGTGAATCTTCAAATGCAAGATTAAGCGATAATATTAAAACGGAATGTGCAGTACGACCGTTGGTCGGTAAAATCGCGGCTATACCAGAAGAAGCCATAGCAACTGCTATCTTCTGGGTTTTTCTGATGGTCATTAATAATAAGTTTAGCAAAAACGTTTTTCCGGTTCCTCCAGGAGCGTCGAGAAAAAAGAGTGCACCACTGCCGGATTATATTTTGCGTAACATTTGTTGGAAACTTTGTCCTGGAATTAATTGAGGGATAAATTCTGTTACTTGATATTGCAACGCTTTAAAATCGTAGTTTAATTCTCAAGCAATTTCATTATCGAAGCCATTTCCGTCGACACGTCTAGGACTAATCATTCTAAAATCATGTAGCTTCTTCCCAACCATTCTGAAAACCTTTATTGCGTTTCGTTGTAGATGCGTTCATATAAAGGCATATTTGGTTGTACTTGCTGCAATCGTCGCAAAATATATTCCGCTATGTAGTCTTTGTACTTATTCCAAAAGGTTTGAGGATTAGAAAGACCGAAGATGAAATAAGTATTGCGTAAAGCTCCATAATTTTACTCAGGGAGTGACATTGTATGGCTTCCTCCATAGTAATATCTAGTATATCTTCAAGGTATCCATGAAAAACATCTAGGTTCAGTATGAGTGAAAAAGTTTGTGCAAAATAAGAATATTGTATAATTTGGTTTAAAAATGTTGAAAGTAGTAAATATTCGATAAATCAAAACTTTTTATGAAACTGTCAGTTAATATTACCATAGAATTTTCAATTTCACGCGCGCGCAATTCGCTAAAACTTTATTTCGTTTCCGTCTTTAAAAAGTGGGAGAAAATTTGCATTAAAATATCTGAGATTGTCGGAATAGAGAAATTCTTAACCAACTTGGCGATATTTCTCAAAGTTTGAGTTTGACATTTAACAAACGTAACATAAATAATAACCATAGAAAACCATTTAAAAAATTGCTTTTTGTAAAGATGCTAAATAACACTATGTTTCAGTTATTTGTTGCAAATGTGAGAAAATATTTATTAAAATTTCCATTATTGAGCAAATGCATAATTTTGCGACAACTTGGCGGGAGTAAGCAACGTCCCACGGTTTTACCTGCATAGTTCCCGTTCCCGTAGGAATATGGAGATAAACTATATCTTAAGTTACTCGCTGATAATGTAGATTTCCACTGGTGAAAGAATTTTTAAAATTGGACCAGCCATTTCCGAGATTAGCCGGAACAAACAAACAGACAGACAGACAGACAGACAGACAAAAATTTTAAAAATTGGTTTTTTGATATACGTACCGTATATGCCTATAAATGCATTTAGTAAAAAGCTGCTAATTTGAAATTACAAACAGACACTTCAATTTTATTTATTTATATAGATTAACTTTAACAAAATGCGAAGGAGAAGTTTTTGGCATTATTTCTTGACTGGTCAAGAACTGGGATAGCACAAAAATAAAGATTACAAGAAAACTCAGTTATTTCTGATCAGCCACTCTGAAATTTAAGTTTACCTTCGAAATGGAAAACCCTTTGAGAGAGTGTTTTCCCAAGTTTCTCCCCCAACTTGATTTGTTGGGGGAGAAACTCGGAGCACGAGTACATGAAAAAGAAAGACGAACCCACACCTGCTGCACATTGGTTGAGGCAATGTCTGTTATGTATTTTTAGTTTTAAATTCCTCGGAAAATTGAGCTTTCGCTTTTCAGGAAGAGGCCTCCCCACCCCCCACCACGCTGCTGAGCACCCTCCCTCTGACGCACAAAACCTCTGGCAACAAACAAACACTCGATTTATCTCATCTCGATTTTTCCGAATTTAGAGCCAAAACGCATTAAAAAGTCACGTGGCCGCTTGTGAAATGCAAATAACGATACTCCTCAACTCGCTTCTTGGTCTCGGGGGCACTTCTCTGCATTTCTAATTACATTCGAATTATTTTTCTGCATGTTCCCTTCGAAAGAATGAGAGAGAGGATGCATCCTCCGACTTTGCAAAAGCCGTCTCATGAAGAAAGCAGAAAAGATCCATCCACAAGTTTCTTCCTCTGCTCGTTTTCCCGAGCACAGAGGATTCTACTTTCCAATATATCAAACAAGCAGCACTACAAAATTACAGATCGAATTTTTCAACTCAAACATTTCCTTTCTTTTGTGTTTAAGAAGGAAAAAACACACAAAAATAGAAGCAAATCTACCTCAATAAAAAAATTAGCATTCTCTTTATTTATTTTATTATTTTTTTTATTCAGGATAGAACAGAACTTGTTTCTTCACACTCGGGGGTCTATCCCGAAAAGGAGCTGTGTAGTAAGATCTCATGTTATTTCTTCGATCTCGGATGACACTCGCTCCTTTACAGTTTACAATAGAAGCTACGAATAGTTCTTGGTGCAGCGTAGAAAAATACAATGTTATAGTTTTGATAACATAATAATTTGTTGCAACATTGCGTCCGGTAATAGCTCTAAAAAACTCATTCTCATTTATATTATTGAAGCGTCCGTCCGTGTGTGGTAATATTTATACTTTTGTAATATATCTTTTTCCCCCGACTAGATAGAGTAATTCTCTGACAACGTGCTACGCGCTTTGTACAAAAATCTGTTTGTGCGTTGTCTTCTCCATTATTTAAAACCTATAAAATATTTTTTTAAAAACTGCTGAGATTCTAGAGTGCGACGAGTAACGTAAAATTAAAAACCCCTCTTTTACCCTTTCTCGTGAAACCATTCGATGAAGAGAATCAACGAAGTGGGTCCATCGCCCAGCTAGCAAGGATTGTGATGTTTGCATAGGAAAAAGCATTTAGAATTTCACATCCAATTTTTTTCTTCTTTTGTGAAAGAGTTTCGAACCCGGATGGCTCCTTTTTCTGTAACTGCCGAGTGAAAATCTTTAGACGAAACAAATAATTCAATCACTTTACTCTGCACCCGTTTAATTTTTCTCTGTACACGCGCCTTCACACGGCTTCTCCGTTGATTCAATTGTTGGCGCTCTCAAAAGGCGTCACTAGGGAAAAGATACCGAACATTTTCGCATTAATCAAATTCGCTTAGAACGTATCACAAAAAGTGCCCTCCATTTCGAATTTTTGATATTTTGCACATCAGTTGTAAAATTTCAAAACGAGTTTGACGCTGAATATCGTTGCCCAGGTTGGATAGAAACTGAGCAATAATGTGTGACTTTAGATTGAAGAAAAAAATATAAAAATATACAGTTTTTTGTGTGTGAAATAACAACGATAAAGGAGATCGTTTTATGTATATGAAGTTGTGTGAACACATCATTCAAATTTTAGTACAAATAGTTTTCAAACTTTATTTTTGATGACATTATAGCTCTAAAGAAAAGGTTGTTTATTTACATGTTATGAAATTGGATGAGTTAAAACGATCCGTAAATATTGAGTTTTGTAAAAATAAAAAAAATAAAAAATAAAAAAACCATACATTTTTTAAGAGTTTGCTGGGGATTTTACAATACTTTTTGAAAAATTTTATGTGGGGAAAAAAAGCAATTTTTTTGCGTGAATCAGCTAAAAAATTAAAAACGACGAACATCATAAAATGAAAATATTTCAGACCTCATCAATACAAAAGAAAATTTCCTTTGAGGGACAAATAATATTTTACTTGATATTTCAAGCGTGTACAATTTTACCGAGTGGGTTTCAGTTTTAATTTTTTAAATAGCAAAAGAAATTCATTGCACCTTGATTTTCGTTCTTTTCTTTTTGAAACATTTTACATAACACAAATAATTAAGCGATTGGGCTATATTTCCTTACATTTTTAATATACAGTTTGAAACCGTATTTAACGAATTCATTGGGACCGAAGATTTTATTCGTTATCTCGGGGTAATTCGTAATGTCTGGTTCCAAAAAAATACACATTTTTGTGCACTACCTTTTGGAAAAATTCTATAATAAGCAACCACACAAAAATATCCATAATTAGTAAATACAAATTTTTTATTCAGTATCTAAAATACTATTAGCGAATTACACTCATGTCCATAAATTAAGGATAATTCAGAATCACACAGAAATTGAACTCTAAAATAAAAATTTCACCTGTAGAATTATCACACACATCTTGAAGAAGAATATGCAAATGACAGGAAACCACCAGATGGCGCGGATAGTGCGTCACAATGACGAGAGTGTAAGAGAGGGGTATATAAGGAATGGTGGCAAAGAAGTAAAATTGTTCACAAGTGCTTTAAAAGCCTTTCAGTGCAATAACCGCATAGTTATGGCACAAAGGAAGCATTTGGATGATTTTTTACGTGGTAGAATTATCGGACGACTGGAATGTAGACGTACCCAGCTGGAAGTATCCAAGGAACTTGGAATCGCCCAGAGTGTCATCTCCAGGCTTTGGCAACGTTTCCAAGATGATGGTAATGTGAGTAGATGTTACAGCACAGGTCACCCCCGAGTTACAACACCGAATGAGGACCGGTATTTGGCAGTTACATCATCAAACCTGTCTCGTCAGCTCTCATCAGCTACCGGTACGACAGTTTCAAGCCAGACCGTGTACAGACGCTTAGGGCCCATTGGTCTATATGCTCGTAGGCCTGTCTGATATGTTCCCCTTACCGCAACTCACTGTCGTCTGCGATTAACCTGGAGTAGAGAGCATGCATTGTGGGCACCGCAACAGTGGTCTTGTGTGATGTTTTCCGACGAGTCCAGGTTTAGTTTGCAGTCTGATTCTCGCCGGACTTTCATAAGGAGAGCGCCAGGTACCTGTTACCACCAAGAGAACACCATTAAACGACACCGTTACGGTGGTGCAGGATGGCTCGTTTGTGGAAGAATTATTCTTGGTTCCAGAACTGACCTGCATGATCAGAGTGTAACGATGACAGGCCACATCTATGGGGATGTCATTCTGGAACAACATATACGTTTGTTTCGGGGCGCCATGGGTTCTGAATTTCTGTTTATGGATGACAATGCCCGTCCTCACCGTGCAAACATTGTAGACGAATGCCTTCAATTGGAGGATATCACCCGTATGGATTGACCAGCATACTCACCGGACTTGAATCCAATAGAGCATCTGTGGGATATGCTTGGCCGACGAATTGCAGCCCATCAACCCCCTCCCACCTGTCAACCGGAACTTCGGAGGGCATTGATTGATGAGTGGTGTAATATTCCCCAAGATCAGATTGATAATTTGATACTCAGCATGCGTAGGCTTTGTAAGGCCTGTATTGCATCGTCCGGGAGACATACTCCGTATTAATCATCATCCGTATTAACCATGTTATACTGTTTTTGGTAAATAGGTTCTTTTTTGAAATTTGCTCCAGGGAGTAAAAATCGCAATTTTTATTAATTATGTCAAACATATAGCATCTTTTTTGTTCTTTACCTTTTGTTTAATAAATAGACTTTACAAATAAGTCAAATTTGTTTTGCTTCTGTCTCTTTCTTTGCCTGAACTTCATTATCCTTAATTTATGGACATGAGTGTATTACACACCAGTTAATTGGAAATTTTTAAATATTAACTACTAGATGTTTGACGATCTCTTGAAACGGTCGATCGAACCGTTGGATGCAGAAAAGTCTTCGCAAGTTGAAGAGTTTTTCTTTAATCAAAAGCCCACTAATGACTATTTTCTTTCAATGTGGAAACATTCCAGTAAGTCAGATTCAGAAATAGAAAGAGGGGTGTCTTTCAATGATTTTCTAATTTTCGAAGATTTTTCATCGCATTCTGTAAGTGCTTTTTCAATTTTGGTTCACTGTTTAACAACTGTAGCTGATGTTGACGTTGAAAAGAAATCTCTCTCTAATTATTACTAGTCCAAACTAATAAAAGAATTTTTTTTTCGGCAGTTGAAATAATTTGTTAATTCAGGGTTTATTATTCGTTAAAAAGGGGTTTTTTTTTGCCTTAATTTTAATCTGGAAAAGTAAAATTCGTTAAATCGGGGTACGACTGTACTTTACATTTCTAAATTTTTTTCATTCGGTGACATAATTTTTAGTCACTACGTAAGGTATGCCCTATCTCATTAATTCACTCGGATTTCGAAGCAACGCCATCAATTTACTTATTTTGCAGTCTGAAAAAAAATAAGAGCTACTGAGAATGTTATATGAAGTAAACAAAACTTCCAACACAAAATTAAAAAAACAACAACCGTGAATTGGAATTTCCCCTGGAGGCAAACTGAAACTACTTGAAATGCTCTAATTACCTCTGGACTTGAGTAACATTATGGAAAGGTTGGATATAAAAAGACTTCAAAATATTCAGTGAATATTTCATTCATAAAAGTTTTTTATAAGAAATGATTATTTTAATTAAAATTTTTTGACTGAAAAAAATATCTATCCCACCCTTTATCCTATCTCAGGGATGGCAAACCTTTTTGAGACGTAGGTCAAATTTTGTTCATATTTTTTTAGTTATAGCTCTTGTGTCACTAATGCCCATTTGCCCCAGAGTAAATTAAAAATTTTTTTAACTGAGTATTTTTAAAGCTAAACTTCTTTAAAATTCAATTGGTTTAACGAGTAAAAATGGCCCTGGTTTGACAACTTGAAAAATTTTTAAGGGGTTAAAAATTTATAAGTTTGGTGCAAAAATGGATAAGTGTTTGAATGAACAAGGTGTAACGAAAATTACATACAATTTATATATTTATATTATGAAATAATTACACACACACACACACGCACGCACGCACACACGCACGCATGCACACACACACATTTATATATATATACTAGCCGTTACCCGCCCGCTTCGCTGGGTATTTCATGATGTTTTATAAATTTTTACTGCTTATATATATGTATAAATTATTGATATCAAAGTCCTAGCATTAAGAATTTGATTGAATTGAAAAATATACTTATACCTGTAGCTGTCACCTGTTGATAAAAAAAAAGGGCAGAGCTCATCTAATTTGTATTTTCTAAAAATCTCTAAAATTGAAGTATAGAATGATGTTTGCTCTTTCGTAACTCAAAAACCAAGTGGATTCCTCTACTCCGTAAATTGAACATGCAAGCCAAGTTTCAAGTCTAAATCTAACAGAAAAAAAACAAAAGTTTTACTGTAAATATTCCCGTAATCCCGTTGAGAGCCGTTTTCCAAATTACCGCTCTTAGCGGATTTCAATTCAAAAAAGAAAAATGCAAACCAAATTTCATTATTATAGTCCTTCTAGCTCGAAAAAAGTAATTTTTTTTGTCAATACGTCCCAGTAACCCCCTGCAACCCCCCAGAACTTGATTTGCTTAAAATTTATTCTTAGTGGATCCTTATTCAACAAAAGAAACATGCTTAACAAATTTCAAGTATATGGGTCTAACAATTAAAAACAGGAATTTTTTTCTGCAACTCCTCTTGACCCCTCGCAAACATCCTTAGGGGTCAATTTTCGTTTTACTCTTTGTTAGAGGAACTCTATTCCATGAAAGGAACATGCCTACAAATTTTCAAGCAGGATGATCAAATAGTTTAAAAATGAAAATATTTATCGAATACGCCTCTTAATCTACCGAAATTAAACTTGGTAGTTGATATTCGCGAAACCCATTTTGTAGCGGTTCTCTACTTTACGAAAGGAATCTGCTTATCAAATTTCAAGACTATACGTCTAACAGTTTAAAAATGGGGATAATTGTCTATAACGCCACTTGAGCCCCCGCAACGCCACTTCTGGGTCTGTTTTCACAAAACCCATTTTGTAGGGGAATTGCACTCTATGAAAGGAATCTGCTCAGAAAAATTTGAAGACTGTGCGTCCAATTAATTAAAAATGCAAAAAAATTATCAATAACGCACCTTGAACCCCTGCAATGCCACCTAGGGGTCGATTTTCACAAAACACATTTTGTAGTGTATTTCTATCCTATGAGAGGAATCTGCTAACCAAATTTCAAGACTGTGAGTCTAATAGTTTAAAAATAGAAATAATTATTTATATCTGCCCTTAACTCCCGCAACACCCCTTGGGGGTCAATTTTCTCCAAACCCGTTTTGTATCGGATATTTACTCCATGAAAGAAACATTACTACCAATTTTCAAGCAGGTAGGTCAAGTAGTTTAAAAACGAAAATATTTATCTATTACGCCACTTAATCCCCTGAAACGCCACTTAGAGGACTGTTTTCACAAAACCTTCTTATAGCTGATCTCTACTCAATGAAAGAAATATATTTATCAAATATAAAGACTGCGTCTAATAGTTTAAAAATGGAAATAGTTATCTATAACGCCCCTTGAGTCCCGCAACGCCACTTTGGGGCAATTTTCACGAAACCTATTTTGTATAGCGTATCTCTACCCTATGAATAGGAATCTGCTTACTAAGTTTCAAGACTGTACGTCTAGTAACTTAAAAATAGGAATTTATAACGCCCCTTAAACCCCCCGCCCCCGCAACACCCCTTGGGGTTCAATTTTCCCAAAACCCATTTTATAGCGGATATTTACTCCAGGAAAGAAACTTACCTACCAATTTTGAAGCAGGTAGGTGAAGTAGTTTAAAAACGGATATATTTATCTATTACGTCCCTTAATTCCCCGCAACGCCACTTAGAAGTCTGTTTTCACAAAACCCGTTTTGTAACTGATCATTATTATACGAAAGGAATCTATTTATCAAATTTAAAGACAGTGCGGGAAATAGTTTAAAAATGGAAATAATTATCTATAACGCCCCCTAAGCCCCTGCAACGCCACTTGGGGGTCGATTTTCACCAAACTCATTTTGTAGCGGATCTCTACTCTCTGAAAAGAATCTGCTTACCCAATTTCAAGATTGTACATCAAGTAGTTTAAACATGGAAACAATTATTTATAACGCCCCTTGCGTTTCGAATTTCGGAAAATCCGTTCTTAGCTGATGTCTACTCCATGAAAGGAACATGTCTACCATATATCAAGTCTGTAGGTTGAATAGTTCCAGAGATTTCGTGATTAGTCAGTCAGCAGTCAGTCAGTCAGTGAGTGAGTCGCTTTTCTCCTTTATATATATAGATATATATATATAGATAATTTATAATTATAAAGTATTTAATGAGAAAAATATATTGCTATTTATTTTCTGATGGTTTTTTATTTAAGGTAAATCTTTTATACTCCTTAGTTTGTGTTTATAGTCCTTAGTCCAAATATGTGGACCCAAACATCGTAAAAAGAGCATTAACTAAGGATTTTCTTTGATATAAAATTATTTCGTACAGAATACCATACGTTTAATATAATATTTTCAATTTTTTTATTGTGGTATCAGTATTACCTGCACTATTTTCTCACAGTTTTCCTTCTACTTCAGAAATCAAAATCAAGTCATCAAATGTTGTTTTCCACACACTACGCTGCTTCGAAATTTAACTAATTCCATTTCTAGATTATCGATACCCAGCCACATAAATTCGGTTAACTCCAATGTTTCAAATTTTGTTTTGTTTGTATTTTCCAAACTTTTAAATTGATTGAATCTCTCCTCAAAATTACACACGCGTTTTATTTCCTTCTTATTAATTAACTTTTTTTAATTGCATTTTCTTAAATGTCAAAGGAGTTTTCAAAAATCATTATGTGTTAAAAATGTTTTTGTAATTGAATAAAAAAATTTCATGGTTTTCATTTCCAAATCCAATTTTGAAAGATATCGTCATAAATATTTTAATATTTTCAAACATCGTTAAAACAATTAGTCGATCACTTTGAAGTTTCTTATTCAGTTCTTAAAAATGCTGAGTGCTGTAGCCTAAAAACATTAAATCTTTTAATCAATGTATATTGGATAATTCATCAAAACTATTGCCTTTTTCAATTAAAAAGAGTTTGTCGTAGCCTATCACTACCCCTATGATTATTAACTCCCCTTCGCGTATTATCTAAATCTGAATATGTTGGATTCATAATTAATTACAACTAGATTAATAAATCAATCTTATTTATTGACCTTTCTTATTTGAGAGATTACACAAATACTATTCAAACCTTAAGATCAACAAAGTACAGTGGAGTGCGAGAAGAAATTTGATTATGAAAGACGGAATCCTAACTGAATTCACGGAGGACGACACATGCAATCAAGCTACACATTTATATTTAATTTATGAAAATAACTGACCTGATACCCTTTTCTTAAGGCAGGTTTCTCTAATTCTGGATTGCTTTAAGGAGCGGCTTCAATCTTAGCTATTTTTCAGTTCCGTCCCGAACCGAATTAATGAATGCTTTTCAATAGTCTTCTCCCGACGAATATATTTCCACTAGATAAACTACTCTCTCAAAATCCCCATCATTCTCTTCATTTCATTTCTCCCTTTTATATCTTTTTCGAACTCGCTAAACCCGAAAATATCTCGTTTGCATAAGTCACACTTTTGGCTCTCGGAGGAGATTGGTTGAAATAAATAAAACATTTAAAGAAGGCGAGAGAAGGTTTGTGAAACGCATAAGCACCCGTCACAAGTTTAATTTCTTCTAATAACGTTACAAAGTTATTAAGGACTTGACCGAATCTAAGCTATCGCACATTGATGTATGACGAAATCCCTGAGTATTGGCATTCAATTTCCTCTAAGAATTGTGCAAATTGCCGTTTATAAAGAGCTCTTACGTTTGTAAAGTTGACTATTTTTAGTACAACTGACATTACACTGGAAAATGATTTTAAACCATACTTCGCACATAAAACTTACTAGAACAACTTACAATGAAATCAAATCAAAGAATATGAAATATTTTACTTAAGATACTGAATAAATCCAATGATTTCCCCTACCATACTAGGTGCACCGTCTGTTGTTACAGAAACTATTTCCTGAAGGTCAATATCAAATTCTTTATAAATATCATGACCGGTACACTTCCCTTTAAACGTTATTAGTTTAATTAACTCTTCTTTCATTATATTTCCATACTTATACCGAGTAAAAACTGTTAGTTGTGCATAACCATTTACATCATTACTCTCATCTAAAGCAATTAAATATATTTCTGCATAATTTAAGTCGTCAAGTATTTGCGAAAAAAAAATATTGTTTTCTAATTCTATCACTTGATCTTTAACTATATAGCGACTTATAGGTAACTCATTTACCTATACGCTTTATAATCAAGTCTTTTTCATTAAAATCAGCAAAGAATGTAAAACTACATTCTGAAAACACTTTTTTTTTTCAAATTCTCCTTGGTTTTCTGTGACAAGCAATGCAATGGGCAACTTGGAAACTAGCAACTGTAACGTTATTTTAGACATAGTACAGGGCTACAATGAAAAATATTTATATTTGGAATACAATAATTTGAGAAGAAATTTTGTATTGACATACTTAATATATATACACATCAATATGCATTAATTTTAAATGCGTTCGAAATGGATGTCACTAAATTCAACACTGGTACTGGCGCACTTCTGACTGGTACAGGTGCGCCTTAAATTGCGAGCCAAAAATTGCTGGAATCTGGATTAACAGACATGCGCAAGGCGCTCAATGATGCCTCACAAGGTGAAGCAGAGAGGGGACGATACAAGTGCTCTAGAAATCTCCTTCTACTAACATAACTGAGCATAACCTTACAAAAGTGCTTTTTATCCGAAGAAAGTGCTTTAAGTATGGTTATTTGCTTTGGTTTATCGATTTTTTTCAACAAACAAATTGTGAGTAACATTATACACTTTATTCGATATTTTGTAAACACTTTAGCTTTATTTCAAATACTACATACTTTCATATACATTTGTTGTCATTTGCGTAACTTTGGAACTATAATAATCAAACTGAAGGTTATAGACAGTATATATTTAAATTGCTTTTGTATCAATGTAGTGCTTAAAAAATACAAATAGAATATAAATAATCCACACAAATTAGAAAATCTAAATAAACCCGTGTAAACAAACAAGTGGATGTCTAGCAATCGTGAGTCAGTTAAACAGCTAGCTTGGATCAGTGTCTGACCCACGGGTCATAGGTTCGCCATCACTGTTCTATCCCTTTAAAGTAATACATCAGCACACACACACAAAAAAAAGGTTCAATACGAAAAAAATTTTTATTTCGCAAATATTGTTTAATTTTCGATTTAAATACAAGTTCATTCTAAATAACCGAGAACACTAAATTGACTGCTTCATTTTTTCCCCGGAAAATATTTGACTCATTCAAATTACACGAGTTAAGCATTTTTTTTGTGTGGTCACTGTAGCCGAGTGGCCATGGTCGCGAACTCGTGACCGGTGAATCGTGAGTTCGATTTCTGATACCACTGAAGATCCACCGTGTAGAGGGGATTAAATTCGCCGTTACTCCAAGTACTCGCATTGGCGGGGTGGGGAGGTTTGGACAGTGATAAGCCACTTGATCACTCATCGTCATTTGACCGAGGTTATAAACTAAGAAATTCGCCGTCCATGGCCCTCGCGTCGCCTTAGAATGCGATATTAATAAATAGATGAAACTTTTTTTTCAAATCTATTTGGAAGATTTTCTTTGTTTTTTTATTAACGCTGCATGCGAGGGCTGTTGATGACGAACTTTTTAATCTCGGTCAAGTGAGATGAGATAATTATAAAAAGCGGCACGAGAGCTTTTTGTGACGGACCTCATTTTGAACCACGGTCAAGTGACGAGGTTGGTGCCTGAACTCGCAGTCCCCCCTCCTAGCTTCTGCATCACACCGACGGGAGGATGTTTGAGTCTCGACAAAACGTGCATCGCCCCACTCTACACGGCGGGTCTTCAGTGGTACTATCGGTCAAGTAAGGAGATCGCCACCTGAGCAGGATTCCAACCCATTCTTTCAGTATGTCAATCACGAGTCAGTGACCACGAGTCCTCCGGCTATCAAGCCAACTACATTCTACAGAAGGAAATTTAAAAGATTGACAGTGACAGGGGTAGGGTAGGGCTGATAATACAAACATGCAAAGGGGGAGGGAGCCTGAACTCCATGAAAATAATGAGGCAAGCGGAACTGTGACACCACCTGCTGAATTGTATTCTTTTGTGGTTACAACTGAGTGGACACGATTCTAATGTGAAGACGTAACCATAAAGGTGCTGTTCAGCGATTAGCGCGTCCGATAAAAAACGACACGATATAGCTCTTGAGTGTATGCGTAATGTGGCATGAACTTTTTGAACGGATGCTATATATACTGGCGATTGTGAATTCGAATTTTGAAATGGAGTTAGTATTTCTCTCTCGATTGGTGAATAAACAAGAATTATCAGTTTCATTAATTTTTTCAATTTTTTTTTTTTTTACAAAAACAAAACGAAGTAAAAATTCTTACCTAAAAGTTTACTCTTAGCATTTTTATCCCAAAAATACTCAAAAAATTGCTATGAAAATAAAAGTTGTGAGGTCCATGATTAAATGTCGTAAGTTAGATACTTCCGATAAAAAGTTTCATACATTTTAAAAAGAAAATGCTTTCTTCTAGCCTTGAAAACTCTTCGAATGGTACCTGGTCAGAATTTTCTAACTGAATTTGCGGCGGTGAAATGAAAGGTAAAAACTGGTTTCTTTTTTTTGACTATCGATTCAGTTAATGGTGAGTACGGTGGTTAAAGCTATTTTAATACCAACATTGTGACTTACTTTCTATTTTGCATTACTTAATACAAACAGTACAGAATCAAACCTTTCCTTTTAGAATTATGAAGTTTAGTTATTTTTAAAGAGAAAAAAGGAAAAAAAAAAAAAAAACAATTTGTGAAGATAATTTTAATCTCAAAAACTTAATTTTCTCTGTAATGTTGTATAAAATGTTTTCTCAAAATAAGTCTTCGATTGTCATAAAGCCCTCTGCAATGCTAATATATATTTACATGTAAATAATAATCAAATTGAAAAAATACTTTAATTAATTGAATTTCTTTTTGTAGAAAGAAAAATATTAGATTTATTATTTAAGATCTAAAAATGTCTTCAGGCTCACAAGATTGATTGTAAATCGCAATAAAAGAGTCTTAATAATTAGAAGTTCTCTTTTCAAATCTCTCCTCCCCCAAAAGATAGTTTGCCTCAGCCAACTATCAACATGTTGACAAAAGAAAAAAAAATCAATAAGAAATGGTGCCCCCCCCCCTTTTAGATGATAAAATATATCTTTTTTGTAACAAAATACCACTTGAAAAGTAAATGCGTTTATGTTAAGATTTTTATCTCTCGAACAATTAAAATAGCTTGAAATTCCGGGTGGTTTGGCTCTCCTCGTATTTGGAAGCGAGCATGGCAGAGACTTTGTTTTCACCAGGTAATAGTAATGATGAAGAAAACTTGCTATATTTGGGTCTGTGCTTCTCCCGAATCATTTGAAATTATTTGTGGAGTGAAGAAATATTTCACCAATACCAACTCGGTTTCCTAAAATTATTATGGAGTCGAGGTAAGCAAGAGGGTTTATGGTCGTGTACTCCCGCCGCCTGTCGAATGGTGGGTTCGAACCGTGGCGCTACTGAAGACCCACCGTGCACGTTCACTTCTCGAGGCTTGGAGTCCTCACACGCTGACGTGGTGGGGGAAGCTTGTAGTCGTCCTCGTCACATAATCAGGGTTCCGATCTGCCAAGTCCTTATCAATGTTGCTTCAGAAGTGTAACGTAAATCAAATTCGAACCACGCTGATCTTAAACTCTGTCTTTCTTTTGAATGTGAAAGGAGAGCACTTAAAAGCTCTCAGTCTAAGCATTTGAATTGTTTTGACTCATTTCTATTTACGGACTCATTTCCCTGCGAACGCGTATAACCTTAACACAAATTTTCAAAATATTTCATTTGCATGCACAATTGATCATCCGCCTTTGGACGTCCTACAGCACAAAATGTTTTTATTATCGAGTACCTGAACGAAATATTTTCAACGTGTACTTAAACTATTATTGTTCCTCTTACTGACCAATTTGTCACTGATTTGTTTATTTTAACCCGTTTTAAATGGGGGTGTAAAAGGAAAAACCAATCCTACGAAATTATCTCTTTGTGTTTTGGGGTATTCCTCAGGAAGACGCAGCAAGCAAACGAAAGAAAAAGCAGGAAAATAGAATTTTTACATAACCTCCTTCACCGAAGGGAGAGGGTGTTCTTTTTCCATTTTCATTGAGACCCGATAGAAAGGGAGGGGGATCAGTGGCCACCGTTTAAAATAACATCGTGTGGGGGAAGCCATAAGTACAAATGGTTCGGGGAGATAAAAATTGTCCGAATCTGGTCTCAGCCCGTTGCGCGCCCCTGAATAATTCATAGAGTCCGCCCCTGTGGTCAGCGGGTGCTCTCCGCTCTATTTGAATTTGTATATCACTTAGTGGGAGACCGGTAATTTCATTTCAGAAATGGAATTGGATTACACCTGCCCTCGGCTCTCAGAGCAGGAAAAGAAGGACCAGTACGCACGCGCCAGAAATGAAAGCTGGGGGAGTGAGAGAGGATAGTTTTCCTTTCTCTATTTAACTCCAGTGTTAAGAAAATGTTCTGTTTTTAAAAATGTATATAAAACAGGTTTTTTTCTAAAACGTATTTTTTTTTTAATTGAGAAGATTAAGACTTGCACTACATATATAAATATTAATCGTTGATGAAATCATTTAGTTCAAATGACATTAGAAAAGGTCTCGGTTCCTCAAGACTTGAACTTATGTCGCCAAAAATTCGTATTTTGGATAGAATCAAGACTTGCCACTGCGATTCTACTGGCTAGCGAGTTTTAACACACAGTTTTATCACAGCGGGCAGCAAAATATTTTACATTTACATCGATGCAATAATCATAAATCAATAATAAATCATAGTTATGCTAAAAGTTTTTAAATATATTCATTACGAAAAAGATTTAAGACTTCAGAGGGTAGAAAATTTGTAACTTCTGTGTAAATATATATAGAGGTTACTAATTTTTATGTAACTACCAAATCTGTGTTCTTAGATTGCAATTAACAAAAATGGACTAATCATTTTTACTAAGAAATTGAAAATGGAAGATAAATTTTAGGTAAAAATGGGACTTCATTCATGTAAAAAGATAAATAAAATAATGAAAAACTGAAATGACTACTCATTACGTACGCCTAGCTGGGTATTTCATGATGCTGTATGTCTATACATTTATTTTTAATTTATTGATATATACGGATATTGTTATTTATTGTATCAAATTCTTAACATTAAGCTTTCGATGACAGAAAAACCTTTTTATATCCCTGACAGGACTATAATTTCATAACTATATTTATACTTTACACCCCCTGAAACTATTTCCTAAAAGACTCATTTTTAGTGGATCTTTTTTCAACAAAATAAACTTGCTTATCGAATTTCGAGTCTATAGACCTACGAGTAAGAGTTTTTTTTAAATGTATAACACTCCGGAAAAGTTCCGCAATTCCCTTGGGAGTCGATTTAAGGAAAACCCGTTTTTAGCTGATCTCTATGCAACAAAATAAACATGTTTGCCAAATTTTAAGTTTCCAAGTGTAATAGTTTCAAAGATCTTGTGACGAGTGCGTGAGTGAATCGCTTTTTTCTTCTTTCATAAAACTAGGTGCACCCCATTCTGAATCTTTCTTTTGCAAAACATCCCTTTCTCTATAAAAGAGGAAGTTTTATTTTGAATTTTTCACCTTCTATGTTTTTATCAGTGAACAAACTATTTAGTGCACCAATAACACGCGACGTCCCTGGAGGAGAGAAAGGATTTTAGTGGTGTTATCATTTATAATTGTACTTTCTAAATTAAAAAATAAATAAATAAAATGAAAACTTATCATTTCTGTGCCACCCTGTAAAATAATGAAAAAAAAAAATGGATTCCTAAATATACGCTTTCTTTTTATATTTCATGTAACTATTGTTCGTACGCGGGAGACTCGATGCAAAGCACAGAAATTCACGAGCGGAGACAGAATGCTAACGTAGAGCCGTGCGCGCAGATTTTACTCCTTTGGGCAGTTTCCCCTCCGTAAGTGAGGGAGCGGGATGTGATTCGATTTGAGTGGGGTGGTTCAGGTGCGTCTTTCTGGACGGACAAATAATGGTGACCGCCCAAACACAGACGCGAATGGAAATGGCTCCATTATTAAAAGAAGGTCCCGGAATCAACTCACGGATTCGTTTGAAGGACAGTGCAGGCTCTGAAACTCAACAAGAAGAAAGGGTTTAAAGGCCAGCTAAGAGGACTTCATTTCTTAAAAAAGGTAGTTAATTCGACGCTAAGAGATGTTTTACGTGTTGACAAACTCAAAGATTTCTTCAGTGCCATGGCGATTTGCGGGCGTAAGATATTTGATGAAGAAACCTCCAAGACATTTTCTTAGACGTCGATGGTAAGAGGACAGTTTTCCTTCTGTCACATCTCACAATTTTGGAAGAGAACAAATCGAAACCGATGTTCTGGGGATCATCGAAATACCTGTTTCAGATGAAGGGGGGGGGGGGAAGTCAGCTCAGATGTCCTCCTCGTCACTTGACCATGTTTCAAAATGATGATGCCCGTCGCCAATAGCCTTCGTGTAACTTTATAGTGACGAGTAAATTTTACTCTAGCTAAGCCTGATAGAATTTTAATTATCCTCCGCAACTGGTGCAGTGCAGCTCAACCACAATTGCTTTGAGAATCTTATCCCTCTGTCGCTGATCCTCCAACGCTATCTATTCCTGAAATAATAAAGATAACAATACACAGATCGGATATTTTCTTGTACTATTGCAGGGTGATAAAGTATTATAGGTCACGTGTATTGTACCTAAGCGCGAAGAGATCATTTTCATCTCCAAATGGACCTGCTATGTACGGGTTGCGCGGTGACTCGTTGTTTACAAAACACTCAGTATAAACGTGCAATCCAACAGAGGAGGGAACAATTAATACGAAACTAGCGACCCTGAAGTTGAACTGAAATGGCGTCTCTGTTGCAGTTTCGTATGTCTGTTGCACATGGATACCCTGGCTTTGATCTCCCGAAAACATTCACAGTTCCTAAGCAACGATTCTATAATTCGCACTTTCCAAGACACACATGAGGTTTCTGTTACAGCGGATAGAATTTAAGCGAGGTTCTAAATGGGCAATTCAAAATACTGATCAAGTAAAGTCCTCTGTTCCATTCTCTACAGGCAAGTTTTTAGCCTGTGTGAGGTGTTATTTTATAGTCAATTTTCTTCCCTAGTATTATTTTTAAGTGCTCTTTGGTCACTTTTCTTTGCTCATCTAAAGGTTTCTTACAAGATAGATAGAATGTGCATATTCCCAAGTTTTTAAACGTGAAATACTTCCCCTTTTGTTTTATGTTTGTTGAAAAGAGGAAACATTTATAAAAGATGAATGTATAACTATTTAGAGCCGAACCTTTTAATTATTAATTTTGTACTCTGCCCTTCGTAATTTTTTATAGATAATAATAAATGACGTATTATATATTCATAATAATTATAAAATTTAATTTTCTGCAAAAGGTCGGAACATGTGCAAAAGAGATTCATGAAAAAATACTCATAAATTCAAACAATTCACAAAGAGCTTTTATCGCAGTTATTTTTTTTTGATCCAGAGAAGAAATAAAATGAAAATTGTATTCCACTTCGGTTTACAGCGAATTTCAAAAATACGAAACGACATTTATTGCTATAAGCTACACTTCGATTCAAAATGAGCCTACTTTATCACTTTGGAAACAAACTTGTTTGACAGCAGTGACGCGGAGTGGATTCTTCCCCCGACTCTATGCAAATGCCGGCGGTTGCACTTGGAGGACACAAGATTCAATAACTCATTCACAACGCAATCATACAGATATCGCTTTCGACAAAAACAGGGTTGTGTTGTTCGGCGCTCTGAGAGGCATTTTGTAAATAAAATGCGTTTCTCAATATGTTTGCGGTTCTCCCCCAACCCCTTCCTGTAAACTTATTTCTACTTTCTGGCATAGAATGGAAAGGAGTTTCAAACGAATGGAAAGATGACGGAAAATTTATTTTAAGCTATTGGGTGTGTGTGTGTGTATGGATATTTTTCTAGAACTGAACAGAAGTGTTCACTTATTTAAAAAAATAGTGTTTTTTTTTTAATTTTTAAATTTTCAATTTTGACAGAAAGCTGAACATAAGAAACGCTTCAGATCTGCTAAGGTCTTTTTATAAAACAATTGGATGCATTTTTGACTATATATGCTCGAGGAGCGTTTTACACTCAGCTAAAACGCACTAGGGGAGTTTCAGTGATAATTATATCTTTTTTACTCAAAACGCATTTGCAGGGTTCGAAATCAAATCCAATTTTTTCTTGTAGAGAAACGGAGAGATGAAAAAGTGGTCGTTAATTATTCTTCCTCTGATGGATGACCCTGCGTGAAACACGGTCAGCGGCGGAAAGGTCCGCAACCCTTCTTCCCGGAGAGGAGCCAACTCGATTACAGGCCAATTTGGGGGTGATGACCAGCGGAGAAAAAGCGACTGAATCAGCTCGGGGAGAGAGTTTTATACCTAATGAAGCCTTAATCAGTGGAAGGCCCTTTATTTGATGAGGTCCTTTGTCCGGAAGACACTCGGAGCGGTCCATAAATTTCCTCGGGAGGGGGAAATGGTGTGACTCCTGGTAATGAAACGTGGTAATTCACTTTATGAACTCTTTGCGCCGACAACGAAAAGGATTCTTTCCCCTGATTTGGACCGGCCTTTGAATTGGCAGAGAAAGAGACAACCTTACACGGTGCATCATAATCCCGAGCGAGGTACACTCGACACAACGCAGATAAATAGGACGGCATCCGTTTTTTAAGCGGCAGGGGAAGTTTTATTTGGGACTTTCTAAAGCATGGCGGCACTCTAAGAAATTGAAGAGATGGGAAGAAGAAAAACGATTGTGTTATACACGGAATCTATTTCTTTTTGTATCAAAGAATAATAATTGAGTTTGCAGTCTGTAACAAATCTCTTGGTCGAAAGCTATATGCAGTGATGTCGTTGATACAAATTGGGTTTTTTGTCATCGCTTGTGTTATATTTATTTAAGAAATTTCTTTTGTAAATTATTCCTTTATTACAGGGGGATCAAACAGTCGTGCAGCCCGTGCAAAAAATACCTAATCCCAAAAGTTGTAAATCATACAGCGGACACGAGCTCTATGGAAAGGGGTATTATTCTGAGAAGCAGAATCGGCACATATAATTTCTTTCAAAATGGGATCCTTTCTAAATACATGAACACAAACGAATGCTTATTATTTTTGAATCTCTAGTTCGAAGAAGTGAGAAAGGATTGTGCATAAACTTGTAGATTTAGATGACCTGACAGGAAACCAGTGGTGAACAACGAATGACGGAGACCCTTTCGAAACGAGATTTGTACCGGTTGCTTTATCTTGTTGAAGAATAAACTGCGAGGTCGCTTCAACAACTCTTTCTAAAATTGTGCCGCACAGTCTTAAGCATTCCTTTTGACAGGGGAACCTCGATCCAGATAAATAAAACTGACCACATGAATTGACGGAAACAATTTCCCATTAGTGCTCAATATTTTTCTTACTTTTCGAGATCCTCCTATGCTATCGGAAGAATACTGAATTTTGTCCAAGTTTCTGAACAGAAAAGAGTCTGAATAGAGAAAACTATATAGTTAGGCCTTCCCAAGAGTATTATCCAATTAAATGTAAAAGTATAACGAATGAATCAAGTCTCTGGCCAAGCACGATTTTTTTTCCTCTTCTTTGTCAACATAAAAAGAGAAAATAAATTAATCCTAATGATCCCACATGAATTTAGAATATATATAAACACAATACTATTACTGAAACAAAAGAACAGGATGCGAATGAAGCAGGAATAAAATAAACATTAACATCAATTACCTAGAAATATGACGAAAATAGAAAGATAATATACAGTATGCTCACTTAAGTCCATTGTCACTCCAATGATTTATGAACGGTTTAGTTATCTCAAAAACAGTACGCGGTACATAAAAAAAGCCACTTACAAAGTTGTTCAGCGATTTAATAGAAAACACCTTCAGTAAAGTCAAATTAAAAATAGAAGTCGTAACATACATATTTCATTCGTATCCCAAATTAGAAAGCGACATAACATAAGAAAAGAGAAAATGTCACGCTCGGGTGATGGGTGCAACTTTATGATGAACCACTTGAGGCCCAGCCAACAGCATCATATGGACGGATGAGGCCTGCTTTCCGCGTAATACTATACAGAACGTCTCTTTTTGTTCACTGAATAATCCTAATTGGGCTGTCGAAGTTAGACATCAAGTTCGCTGGTCCATTAATTTCTTGCGTAGTTTATTAAAATACAACTGATTGTCCCGATATGTTACGAAAGTATGCTAAAGGGATCCCGATACATTACTGAAGGATGTACTATCCCATTTTCTAGAGGATTTACTATTGAGTGACCTCTGGATTGAATGGGTTCAACACGACGGCGTTCTTCCACTCAAGGTATCACGTGTACACAATTCATCCAGGACACATTCCAGACATTCCAGCAACGAGTAATCTGGTAGGGTAGTTGCGTTGAATGGAGTATGTGGTCACCTGATCAGAACCCATTAGACTTTTTTCTGTGGGGTACATGAAACAATGTGTGCATGCAAACCCTCCATCAATACCACAGGAATTTTGAAGCCGTATTACAGATGCTTATGCCAGTGCGTCGTATGCCATGTTGAAGAAAGTGGAACGGGGCATGCAAACTCGCGTCCAGATGCGTTTTGTTGACCAAGGACACTATTTTGAGCATGGAACCTCATTTCGAGAAAGTACAGTTTTGTTCAATACGAACTAACACATGCGTGCTTCGTGCTTTTCATTTGTATCATTTTTTTACGCAAGTCCTTTTTTTGTAATAAATCGATGATGTTGAATAACATTGAGTTTTTCATGTATCTCATATTGTTTTTGAGATAAAAATGATCTCGAAATTCATCCATCAAGTGTCGCTGTAAACATTTTTTTTTTGTCTAGAGTATGGTAACTTTAGTGTACCTAGACATCACTTTTATGATTATAGTTTTATTGGGGGCCGGCTGGGTGGCGTGGTTGGTTTGTCACTGGCCTTCTGTACCCAAGGTTGCGGATTCGACCCCGGCCCAAGTCGGTGAATTTTCGTGATGCAGAAAATCGACAGCGCCCATGCCGTATGATTATACTGCATGTAAAAGATCCCTAGAGTGTCTGTTTGGCTTGGGTGCTCTCGGCAAAATTAAATCCTGGTACAAGTCCGCATCGTCAGAGCTCAGGTGCCTCCCTCTGTGGAGGAAACTGGGCGTCAAAATTACCTGCGGCGATTGGTATCCGCCAATACGGCACCGCACTAAAGAGTGATACCAGCTTTTGGGGATGTACTGGGTCTGCAATGGTAAAAATACCAATCCGCTGACCCATTGGATTAAAAAAAAGTTCTTATTGTGGTGACAACGGACTTCAGAGGGCACCCTGAATACTGCAGAGAAATGTAATGTGGTATGAAATATTTCACTCTTACAGGAATACAACAAAATAAAATCCATCTCAGGTGAAATAAATAAAGCATTACATCGATTAACACATATTTACAAAATATGTTCTTATATACAAGAGCAAATAGCTTAAAAACTGAAACATTAGAGAATGTACAACTACCGAAATTTTGGAAAATGTTTACGAAACAACTATCCTTTGACGCCTACACAAGAGTAAATGCACATAAAATGTATAAAAGTATACAGCATTCAAATTTATACAAAAACATTTTAATATCTTGTCCATTGGTTTCTTGTTTTGTAAAGAAAGAGAGATTCCAAATAGATCACTGCTTATTTTCTTGAATATCTGTTCTTATTTTTATATAATTGCAAATTTGTCAACGTTCTTCACGGTTTAATAAAAGGATCAAAACTCACTTTTCCGTAATTTTTTTTAATGTTACAGCAAATTCTTTTTCGAGCGCCTAATATACGTTTTTTTTTATTTACAACTGATCACATAATCACTTCTCTGTTTTTCAGAAAAGTGTCGCAACTTTCTCCTCAGATTTTTAAAGATTTGACATAGTGAGGGTTTAAAATATTTTTTTCTTAATTAATTCATAATTGTATTGAAAATTTCACAGACAGTGAAAAATTTTTTATAAAGCATTACACAATTAACAGCGGCATTTATGAACAAAATTCGGAATTAGTTTAATATCTTAAGGCCATCGCACATTTGCATAAAAAACACGGCGAATGTTGTTTCTTGTGGAGAGGCCATTTTTTTTTACTGCTATTCGATGGCTTGCACGGCATCGATTTTGAGAATCACATTATCGTCATTAAGAGCTTAATATCTTCCTAGCGATACGAAAAGATGCCGAACTTTTGTATCCATTCGGGCATTAGGAACATGTCTATGGCCGTAGATCTCTGCATTTGTGTTTTGCTCGCTTAGACAAAAATATAACTCACCTTTTATGGGCTTGGGAGATGTGTCCCTACCCCAAGGAGGATCGCCGTGAGCGATGAAGTCCCTGAGTTTGAGGTAGGAGATGCTGAGCCTTATGATGGAGGCCTTGTCCAGCTGAGTCGTGATGGCGGCGGGCAACGGGAGCAGTTTGGCCAGCTCGTAGAATTCGTAGTTTTCCTTGCCTCGCCGACTTCGGGCTGCGTCCCTTGACTTCTCCTTGCGCATCTCCAGGATGCTGGGAAGAAAAAGAACAGGTAAATGACACCGTTGCAGCAATCATTGTCCATGCATCATTTTTAGAACGATTTGTAATCCGAAAAGAATTCCTTCTGTTATAATACTTTTGCACAAATAAGTGCTTAAACCAATGTTTCTAATCACCGTAGTAGTTTGGACACGAAAGCTTTGCACATGTTTGCCTCTTTTGGGAAACAAGGCTGTAATATTTGTTAAGGAAATAATAAATGTATTTACTAGAACGCGTAAAAATTAACAATATGTGGGTGTTGTGTAAAGTATGATGGGCCCTGAACTCGATTGATAAAGGAAGAGCTGGAAAACAAGAGGCATAACTAGCATCATGTCAATTATCCCCAAGCTATTGGGGTCCCAACATATGTTGGCAAGAAATCGTAAATTGTCCCAATAACGGGGCTCCCATTTCCAAAAAAAGGCCCTCAAAGAATTTCGAAACAGGGCTTCTCAGGACTAGTATCCCAGTTCTCAAAACTAAGAAATACTTTTTTTAGCCATGGAAATCTAATCTGCATTTAATTGGTTCATTTATTTACTCGCAAAAATAGTACAGTAACATAGTTTATGTAAGACATAGTTATTTAGACATCTTTTTTATTGATGTTTGGGTTATTAAGCAAATTGTCCGAAAGTTTGATTCTGTTTTGAACTCATTATCTCAAAATTTCTTAGATTTTATGTTTTGATTATTTGTGCTGGTTTTATAAACTAATTGATTATTTTCCTAACATTTTTGAAAAATTTCAAAGAAATTCTACAGTTTTGAATATTATTGTTTTTAAATTCTTATGTGGGCTTAATTCTAATTTATGTGGATGGGATTTTATATTTTACTTATAATTTTGGGGTGTTTAAAAAGTTTTCTGCGCGTTAATTGATGTATTATTGTGATTGGGTTTGTTTTTTAACGTTAAATAATTTTTTTAAAAAATGCAGTTTGTATTATAATAGAGGGGAATGATTCAAGGTAATTTGACTTCTTGGACCTCCTTGGAGTGATAGCAGACTTGTTTTGCGTTTTCGCTTGCCCCGATTCAGTAGTTATCACTTACTTCTTCAGATCGATTTCGATAGACGGATTCCAAGAATTGATCCATGAAAAATGTCGAGTATTATACTTTATTTTGAGAAATTATCGACCTTATATTTTCCTGATTTTCTGATTGCGACCCTCGATTTAATCGCAAACTTGTTTTCCTTTGACCCCAATGATTCTCAAAGAAAACAATTCTTACTAAATGAAACTTAGGTATGAGAGATATTTCACGAAATATTCCTAAGGCCAGTGCTTTTTGTAAATTTTTATTTGTTGAAAGACATTGTGAACAAAATTCATAATTTTCAAGAATCCAAAAGAGTTTACGTTCTCTCTTTCCTGAAAACGGATAGGAATAGTGAACAAGATTTCGTCTCACTTTTATGCGGAGAAAAGATATAATATTGTTACGAATTTTGTTACGTATTATCGTAAGAATCACCAACTTTATTGATAACTCGCCAAGTTGGCAATCCACATTTTTCATGCTTGCCGTACGCGCTGAATTGGGAACCAGGTGCTTCGTTTCATATAATGTCGCCAATAGGTTGCGATAATACGTAAGTACCCAAATTTTGTATAACAAATGCTTAAAATAGAGTAAATAATTTATATCTGGATGTGTAATATGTTAATATTACTCTCTGTTGTATTTATTTTATGTTAAAATTGTAATACTTGCAAGCAACGCTGTTCCTTACATTATAATGGCGATTCAATGGAAACTGGGCCATAGAGTCAAGTTAGAATCATTTTTGGCGACCATGTGGGCGACTTGATGACAATTTTGGTGACTAGGAGACCATTTTTAGCGACTTGGATAACATGTCGGTACCATTTCTGGTGAGTCAGAGACCATAGGAATGCTTCTGGGGATTATTGGAGAAATCTACTAAAACCAGGTGCATGACGTAAGTGGATCTTTCTCGAAAGATCTATGAGGCCCATAAATAGAGAGTAGATCTCCGAAACTCAGCTGTATTGTTTTGACTTGCGATTAGTTGGCATTGATTTGATCATGAAGAGTCGACCAGAGGTTGGTGATTACTTCGGCTGTTGAATAGGACGAGCGAGTGCTAGCGAATATTCTATTTTAGACACTGATCGTTATGTCTGAGCGCCGTAGAAGGTTTGCAGACCTTCTGAGATGCGAATCTGAGATCCTGTATTTCAAGGATTGTTTTTCGATAATAATTTTCCATCGCTCCTGAAGAACTCTTTCGCTATTTGAGACTGATAGCATAAAATCCTCGAACTCCAATTTACGTAACGATATATACAACACTAAAATATACAATATATATAAAAAAAAGCTATTTAAAAAAACCTTTATGAGTCAATAGGGAAATAGTCCCAAGAAGAGTTTTCCTCTGAGAAATAATAAAGTCAAGTAACTTCAAATCTCTTGTTCTCATAAAAACAACAGAAAATGGTCACAAAGCGTTCACAAATATTTTAAACATATGTTAGATATCGGGAGGGAGAAGTCTCTGCAGATAAAAAAAAATTTCTAGCAATTCAATCTCTTTTCAAGCCGTGAGTTTGAATCGATGAATTTATCTTTTTCCCAAATCGAATGCTGACCGTAAAAACAGAATTCCAGTAGTTCCTGGCAAAGGAGCGGGTGACATCACTCCTGCGCCTGTTGAAGTCCAACTGTCTTTGACTTGTCCCCCCCCCTTCTCTTAGAGGAGTGACACATCCCTTCCATTTCGAATGCACCCCTGACGAAATTTCGTTTGGGAGGGGGTTCCTAGGGATATCGAATGGGGAGGGGGAGTGTGTTGAACCCAATGGACTGGATGCATTTGCACGTGGGATGGAGTGACACAAGGGATTCCATCACCCCTCGGGTCCTTGGAAGGGGGAGGGGAGTGTGATTACACACTGGAAAGAGAGGGGGTGTCGAATCTCATCAAGGCGTCACCTGGTTGAAACTTTTCTAGGTTAAACATAGAACTATTTTTGACGAATTTTTCTTCATCTAAACCAACGACTTCATAATGCCTCGGTTAGTAAAAAATTCCGGATGACAGTTTTTCTCAACGAGTCATTTCTCTGAAAGTATTACGCTGACTGATTTCACTTAGAATTACGGAATACATGTTCACGCACGCACACACACAGTTCTCTCCTCCAATATTAAATTAAGATTGTTTGGTTATTACATATAAATGTTTGCACCCTTATTACTCTGCTATCTTTAAGTTCTACAATATTTTGCAAAAATCATAACAGGATAGGTGGTTTCTTACATGGGAAAAAACAAATGGACTGATTGAATAATGTAATAATAATTATATATGTGTGTGTGTATGCATTAATGGAGAATTTTTCAATTTGGATTGTTTCGAGATTAAAATCAATCGAGGCTATTTCAATTTCAAGTTATCCGTAACAATGACCGAAGACATGCTTAACATGGTAACTCACTCTCATCAAATATCCACGTCTAGCCACGTGATACTTTGAGCTTAAATAATCCATGTAACGTTTACTATTTTTTATATTATTCATATATACTACACACAAATAGAGAAGTTTTTATAGTTTAAATAAAAAAAAAACTGAATTCCTGTAATCGAATAACAAAAACATTTATCAATAATTAATTAGATAAAAAGCGATGTAAACTTAAGTAATAATATTATATGGGTGAATTAAGAAACTCTTCAAACTAAAATTTTAAAGAGACTTAAAAGCGAATTTTGGGTTGAAAGAATCTTCGAAATTTTATTTCTGCCCTGCGTATGGCGAAAATTTGTATTTGAAATTCATCTAGATATGTGTCGTCGCAATATGTGGTTAAAGTAACCCTAAGACAAATAGTTTATAAAAATAGCTACACTTCTCTATATGTTACAAGAATGGAAGCAGCAATTTATTTTAGAATATCTGATTTCCCACCCAAATGCAATGACACAAGGGACTTGAAACAAAGTGTGGCAGTAGAAAAAATTGTACTGAAGTAACACGTTTAAGGGGCATCCAAGTTGTTTTTCCCATGTAACTGGAAGGTTATAGATAGTTCGAGATTAAGAGGTCAAATGAAAACTGATTTATCTCATCTTGTCGGTTTATGACTCTCTCTCTCTCAACATTTCTGGATTTATTTCCCTAACTAACCTCTCTGATTACCCCCCCCCCTTCCTAAAGCACACCTCCTGTTTACTTCCAAGGGAATTTCGACAAACACAATGTTCATAAATATTTCGAAGGTGGATGCAAATAAAAAAAGGTTGGGAAATAAGCGCTCTTCTCGTTTTTGAGGTCTTTCCCATAATTTGAGGGCTCAAAACGTCGGGCGAGCAATTTTAATGTAATTTTCTTTATCCCAGCCAGCGGACGGCTTCTCTTTCCGGTGTTTCCGCGGACACCGAGGGATATCGACGTGAAAAATCCTTATTTACCGCCCGGTCATGTATTGGGGGGGGGGGAGTATAGGTGGAAGAGTAAAAAAAATCATCCCTTGATTGCTGACCGCAACTGTGTTAAACCAAGCGGACGAAATCCTTCCCTGGCGCTATGACCTTAACTCTCTGTCTCTATAGTTATTGCAGAGGGAGAGAAACGCGCAGTGGGAAACGGTCGCCATCTTTGACCATTCTCTCCCTTCCCCCTCTTTCATTGAAGAAAAAAAAATTACGCTTCGTTTTATCAATTTAAACTGCGGGCAAATTCCTCCGCTTCACAAAGTATTCCGGCATTTCCGGTCGATGAATTGTCTTTACGATTGAAAGAGTTCTTGCGATTGTGTACAGTATATGTGTATTGTACATTCAATACTTTTCAGTTTTAATCATGCTTATTCATCTCTCGCTTGTAGAGAAATTTTGTTGTTATACAACATGGGGTTTGTTGCTGTACTCACGTAGTAGGTTTTTATCATCTAGGGTTTTTTCCCCATCGATTTTAACATATACTAGTAATTAATAGTAGGCTATAATTTATCGTTTTATATTAATAGATTGTATTTTTATTTATAATAGTTAAATTTCTCTTGATATTCCTTAATTTCCCTATGGCGTACAAGGTATTGGCAAATGCAGGTGAAAATTGGCTGGCCGCAAAACTTTGTTTAAACCTGCAATCTTGGTTCCTAAGGCCAAGAGTTTGCTGTACCTGTGGCTAATACTTCTTATTTATCTTGACTAGTTATCTTAGGATTTATAGCTATTTTATATATACTTATGAATTATATATATAATTGCACTAAAATCACGTTATGAAAATTTCTATTGAGTGCCAAGTTGCTTTACTAATATATACGTATTTGTGCGTATATATACACCAAAGTAGAAATATTCTACAAGCAATTAAACAAAAGAATACAAATTTTCTATTACAAGAATGAAAAATAAAACTAACAAAAAACACTAGAGGAGTTAAAATGCAATCTAGACCCGGGGTGGGCCTTAAGTTGATCGTGGTGGACCGCTAAGACATTTTAGGGTTAGCACTTGAAGATTAGCTGTTAGTAATTATATAACGAAATATTCAAGAATGGCTGACAGTATTCGAAGTCTTCTATTGACTGTAACTACAAAAACTAACTTAGGATGAATTTGGTTTATTTTTAATGTATTTTGGTTGTTTGATAATATTTGATATTATTATATTTGTGGCTATTTTTATTATGTTGGTGTCGTGTATTTTGCTTTATAAACGCGGTCTTAAAGGTGTAAGTTGTTTTTTTGCTACAGTTATGTAAGTAAATACATATTAAGTACTTATTATTAAATTATAATAATTATTATAAACCTTTTTCTTAGCACACCACACTTACACCACTGAGTGGATCGCAACTCCTTGAAAAAGTTAGAAGTAGCCCGTACCCGGGAAAAGTTTGCCCATCCCTGATCTAGACAATGTTAAAAATAATATTAATGAAATTTGTAAATGTTTTGACAATATATATATTAAAAAAATATACTAAGTAAATAAATATTTTATGTCTGGAAATAAAAAAGAATTACATTGAATTATGTATTATATGAATTATTAAGTAAAGAGGATTTTAAAGAAGGCGTGACCAGACGAGACTTTTCCAGGGTACGAGCTACGTCTAAATTTTTCAAGGTCATGTGGTACCCAGTGACGAACGTGTAGTGAGCTAAAAAAAAGGTAAACAAAATTTTTATCATATCTTAATAATAGGTACGTAAAAAAAATCAAATCTAATTCTCGTAATTATAGTCAGTATAAGACTCAGTTTGCACATACTGTTCGTCGAACTTGAATGTCTTGGTATATAATTGTTAACTGCTAATCTTGCTCTGGATTCTAAGTTGTAGTCTGTGTGAGATGGGAATATAATATATTGTCTTAATTATATTAATCTTAAAAAATGCAGATTCAAAGTGGTAGATAGAGCAAAAAACACGGTGTTAAATCAAATGCATATTTAAAAAAAAAAATTAGATTACTTTACTTTGTTTATTAGATTCCAAAAACTATTCTTAGGTTCCGAACTACGAGCTTCTAAAATTATGGGATTTTGAAGGAGAATTCTCTCCTTCAGTCAGAGTGTAGGTCAATACTCATTTCTGCGGCTGGCATCGCGACGATGGATTTTTTTCCTTATGCGGGGGCGAACGTGTTAATCATTATGCTCTTTTTACGAAGGTATAAGTGTCTTCCCCTCATTCATCCAATCATTTGCTTAAGTAAACTCAATCGCATCGATTGTAAAAAGTTGACTCTCCAGTCTAGCGGGGGTCGGTGTTCAATAAATATGTTTCTTTTAGTATGCGCATCTTAGGTGCTATCACTCCACAATATCTTGATGGCTCCCCGGTCAATAATGGTCGACTTCATGCCCATCCCTGCTTTAAAGAGATTGTCAGGTATTAAATGTAAAAAAGATTTTAAATACAATGAATCCGATGATTCAGTATTCAACTATAATTTGCCTTTAAATCTGCAGAATTTACGGGAATGTAAGCGCTATGACTATAAAAATTTTATTGATGAGCATAAACAACAAATGCAATTGCAAGGAATCTCAATTCTGCAAACGATAATAATTTAAGAGATATGAGAAAAAGCACAGAATTAGGACTTAAAACAGGAAAATGACTTAGGATTACTAATAAATATTATCGCTATCAAAAATCAATGAAATATAGATATAGACAATATTTTGTTTTATTTTTTTGGTACATAAATGACGTCTTTTCTTGGAAAGAATAAAACATTCAAACCAAATATAAATTTTTATCCAAACTACCATAATTAGATTGAGACAAACAACCACACTCTCTAGATATTCAAATACAATTAGAGGATTATGTAATACGAGTAAGTACTGATATCAATGAGTGAGCAATAAAGTTTAAGTACCTCATTGGAAAATATTTATCAATTTTCAGAAATATTGTAGTAAATTGCGTTTATAACATTAGAAATTTTCCTAGTTCCTTATAATTCAGAAAAAAATAAATATTATAATAATCGCATTAAATCCATAATACTGAGGCGATCAAAAATATCTTGTTAATTTTATTCATAGTTATTTGCATAAGAAAATCTTAAATTATTCTTTTTTGATAAGTATAGGCTTACATTAATAAATGCAATATATATATTTTACATGAATATTTTCTATATTTAAATATCCCTCTGTCTCAGTTGAGGCTCGAAAGAGATGCGCATAAGAAAAAAATGTCCATTTTTATGTGAACAGTATGAAGTTAGAATCAAGCCTATCTGAATGCAATTTGTAATCACTTGAATGTGAACGTAAGAATTTGTATTAGATTTATTTGCTTCTAAATAATTGTAAAATTTGCGAAAGATAGTTATCAGTAGTTTTCATAATGAAAACAAAAATGAGTTAAAAATTTATTTAAAAAAATAAATAAAAAAGGGACTTTTCATTTCAATTCACTGAAAAATTATACTGTATGTATGGATGTTAATTACAAGATTTAAGAGTAAACAATTTAATCTATTCTCCAGAAATTGCTATTTTGATTAGATAGTATCGCAATGCTTCTTAAGAAGGATTCGACCAGAAAGATGACTTGAAAAAAATTCCTCTCCTAAAAATCTCGGAACAGAGCAGCCATTTCCTTTTAAGGTCCGGTGTAACGGGTTCAAAAAATCACTATTTTATTTTACATTTTTCTTAAGAAAAACATCTTAAAAATGTACTTTAAAATTTTCAGAACGAAATTTTTAATAATTTAAAAGTTATAACTAAGAGAAGAGAGAGCGCAAATGGTGCATAAAAGTGTGTTGACACGCCAGTGGCGACTGCTCTGACCCTCTTTGTGATTGTCCTTCCGTCCCTATTATTCTAGGATACGTAGGTCTGCGCATTACAGAAAACCTTTTCGATTGACCAAGACGAAATAGAAGAATTTTTGTACTGTGTGTAAAACCCCAGCACTTTTACTGCCCAGATTCTGGGCGTAAGTATCAACAATTGAAAGCGGAAAATCAAGAGAGCACTCGTGGACACGCAGTGACGTTTGACGAGTAATTTATGAATCTTACAAGACATTTGATGATATGTTATAAAGATGTTTAGGGGGAAACACACACACAAATAATAACGAAACTTTCTATCACTGTGTATGGAATTTCTCTCCGAAGCATACTTTTGCTGGGAAAAATGTTTCGGAAATTGCTACATATACGACTGCCTGCATTTTAAATGAAGGTTTTCTATCTGTACTCAAAGTTATGGAGGTGATGGGCGTCACAATAGGTCAAACAGCCAGGGACTACGCTGACACTATTGACAATGCACGAATTTTAAAGGGCAGAGAAAACTGCAGAAGCCAACTGTAAAGAGACCAAAACCTTACTCAGGGCTCTCAAAGTTGCTGAAAATGATAACTTTGAGGAAGCGGAAGGATTGCTGTACGCACCAGGTAGAGCTGATAAAGGTAAGTATTGTCAAAACTTTAAACACGTGTTTCTCGAAACCATGTTTTTGAAATTTCGGGGAAGCACTTGACTCAGAACTATTCAACCAATTTGGCTACAGCTTTGACCTGTTATCCCAGACACATATAGCTAAATATGTAACCATCAAAATATTCAATTTTTTAATAATAAACTAATTTTGTAAAACAATTTATCAACGAAAAAAATTAGAGTTTGAGAACCTTTTTCTCTTAAGTCCACCATTTTTCTTTTTACATACATAGTACTGGTTAGTTCATTAGAATAAAGTCTACAGAACGATAATCTCATTAGCTTTTTTTTAATTTTTTGTTTCTGATGACTACGGAAGGCTACGTGCTTTCCCAAAACAGCTTATCTTTTTTACCGAGGACTCTACTTTGACATAAAAATTATGAAAAAATTAATGTAAAATTAAGTAAAAAAAATTTTTGTACACTTTAAAATGCTGCTAAAAATATGTAAAAATTACTAAACGATCTCGTTTTATTTTCTTGTTTAAAAAAATGCACTAAAAAACGTCATACCGGACCTTAAAAAGTACCAAAAACAGAAAGTCGGTTTCAGTGTAGAAACGCGAGGTTGAGGGGGAAGCCAACTGCAGACAGTTCGTACAATTATCAAGCTGTGCAGTGAAGCAAAAATGATATTCTTATTTAAGGGAGCAAACCTTTTCATTTTTTCTCACTGACCCCCTGCAATCATTTCGACAACCTTCAATTTTGAAAAAGCTCATCATTTTTGTTTCATTTGTGTATTAAAAATAGTTTGAAATGTGTATAAAATTAAACTCAAATATCTTTTAGATGTTTTTGCTAAAAATTATTCGATTTCTCTTACAATGGTTCTATCCATAACAATAAATGTTTTAAAAATTAAATAGATGTGTGTACAGATTGCTTGGACCATGAAACATCTATGGTCAGTTGTAAAAACATTCACAGAAGCAGGACATTGGAATGATGTGTGATTGACACTCATTGTTCCCTGTTGTAATACTCATCGCGTCGACTACATTTAGTTCGTGTGAATAAAAATAAACTTATCCAATTACAGTAGAATGCATCTAAAGCAAAACGATTAATTATAGTAAGGATCAGTGATAAATAAGTATATTATTACTAGTGTTAAGTATGAGTGAAGAAACTAAACAAATTCAAAGCACCAATTTTTAATTCTGGCATTATCATTCCGGTTTAGGGAGCTTATTAGTATGTTCCTTATGATAACACTGCTCATTAATATTTTTTTCTCTCCTTTCCCATTGGGTAAGCCATCTGGCACCTTATCATGGTCTGTCTTTTGTTTTAGGCAACTGCTTAGAGGTAAAAAGAGATTTCAAAGAATGTCTCGAATAACTTGAATGGTGCCTTCTATCTAGTCATTCACATCTCAGATAAGCGACCTGTGTGTTCACCGATAATTTCCAGTTAAATAAAGAAATGTGCGGCTAGATTAATTTTAGTTATTTTGCTATTATATTTATACGCGAGTGGGCATCTTCTATAAATAATCTTTCTATAATTTTGTTCTTCAATTGCAAGTCGTCTTAATGAGAGAATGTGTTCATCAATAGAATGAGTTTTGGGTTTAGATATAATTCAGTTAACATTACACTCTTTTTCTACAAATCTCTTAAACTTAGGAGGAATATCTAAATATAGAAAATAAAGAGTGAAATAAAAACCTCAATTAACTGCAGTGCTAGAGCATTCTTTTGCCTATTTCATTTTAAGCCTTAATTTATTTTTTGAAACATATTTTGAAATCTTGATATTGGGCCCTTTCTCCCTATTGTAATAAGAAACTTAAAGTTCAATAGAAGGCTCCAAATCACCAAATTTAACCCCCATTTCCTTAAATTTATTAGATAAGATGTCAGAGTAACAGAAGGAAATTTGCAAATAAAGAAAATTAGTCTGTTTTGAAAGAAAAATCCAAATGAAGTAAGTGATCAAGGACCGATAATATGAAAGGTGTTTCTGTCATTCTGATTCCGCAGGATAGGATTCAGTGAGTCTGTCTGTATGGAAACATCGATGTCACGTGTTTTGCAGATGGAGATTGATTTTGCAGCATTCTACATTGGTCATTGGAAGGAGGGGCATTGTCGTTGATAAAATCATTTGTGTGGTCAGCAATGGCCTCTCGTCAAAGGCGAGTTGTTGGTCTTAGTTATTGTTGTCCATAAGGCTGAGCTCGAAAACTGACCATAATCCGGAGGGGGGGAGAGTATAAGCTTGTGGGGGGAAGTGAGAGAAAAGATAGGATTGCTTTAAGCGCAGGGGGTGGGAAAGGGGGAGAAAGTGAAAACGTGTATTGAGAGGAACACTGTAAAAAGCTTTGAGCAGGGATGAGCTGGGGGAGGGGAGATGTGTTCTCCTGGAAATCACGGCTCCGGTATCCACAGGGGGATTTTTTTTTCATACTCTCCTGTGATCTTTAGACAATCAGAGAGTTTTTGGGTGGAGAAAAACTAATGAAAAACTTGAGTGTGTGAGGTTTTTATCTTCTTCCGCCTTTTATTTTCTGATATTTTTCTATCTCCTTTCTCTCGGTTTTATGGTTCTACCCCCCCCCCCCTTTCATAAGTTTCCGTCACTTCGGCAACCGACAGAATCAATGCGCTCTCGTCCTTCTCCCTCCAAAAGACAAAAAAAAATCCAATCACAAATAGGGACCAATTCCTCAGGATGCGATTGAAAAGCAAACATCAGAAGGATAATATCATTAGTCAGAGAACTGCTCAAACCATATTTTCTTTAAGGCTATACAGAACGTCTCCAAAAGAAGGGAATCTAACAAGAAACATTCAAATGCATTTAGAATTGATATAGCAATACGATCCAATTCTTGATTCAGTTTACCATGGGGCCTGTTAAAAAAATCCTAGTAACCAGACTTCACTTGCCGCTTCAAGAAAATGTTAAAAGGCATTGCGTGATTAATTTCAATGTGTTGAACAAATTAAATTTTCTTAAAATGCAGTAATAAATTAAGTGAAAATTCCCGATGAAAAACACTTAAGCTAATTAGAACTTTAAATTTAAGTAAATTGGTTGATCGAAGAACGAAGAAAAAGAGTATTTGGAATGGATACTTTTAAAAATACTTGTAAGTACCATTTTTGTAAGTAATTGAGAAATTAAATGGATCTAATTAGGATTAAGATGAAATATTTTCACTGTTTACACATTACTTTCCACAGAATAAAGCATTCTCTTCTCAATATTTAATCAACCCTTTTTTCAATTCGACTTCTGTTCCCACCGCTTTAACAGTAACAGAAGATAAAGTAATTTTTAAGATTACTTTTGTTTTGTCTGGAAATGGTAGCTTCAATCAAGAAGCCTGTTGCTTGTTTATCACCTATGTTGTGTCTCTCTCATACTACACATTAGGTTATTAATTTCATTTTAATGGCAACAATCCCGTCTCTTCTATAAGCGCAGATTTTAACGTCTGGCGTGTGCTTGGCAGCTATTGCATCGGGCAATGGTTCTTCCTAAGGCATCCCAAATATGCTGGATAGGATTTAGGTTAAGAGTTTTGAGTTACGGCACAATCTGAAACGTTGTTTAAGTTTTGAACACTAGTGTATGTAAATATACTCGTGCATCAAACGATTAGAAGTATCTGGATATCTGTTTATTTTGCACTTCCCTCAGATAAGTAAAAAGTTACTATCAGGTTAAGATACCTTTTGCTGCAAAAATAGCTGTTTCTCTGATGGAAAGGTTATCTATTAGTATTTTTAAAGTTTGATGTAGGAGTTTCACCTCCTTCTCTTGTAAAAAAAAAAACATTTGTCAGCCTCGTCAACGATTTAGAGCGTCGTAGCCCAATCTCATGGTCTCAAATGCTTCATGGGATTCAGGTTTTAAATCTGAGTGGATCATTTTAATTCTTGAACATCCACACCATCCAAACACGTATGCACATCCCGTTCAGTATAGGTAGGAGTACGACCGTGTTGAAATAGGAGAGAATGGAACTCCTTCGAATAATTGCCTTCATGTAGGCAGCATGGAATCATCCAAAAATGTGGAACATGATTTCATCTTTAGAGTTCTCATCACAGAAACCAAACGGCGGCTTAAGCTAAACATTGAAAAATAGCCTCAAACTATTTCTCCTCTACCTCCAAAGTTCATTTGCGGGTTAATATGGGTCATTTCAAAACGTTCGCAAACAAATGTTTGTAACCAGAATTTTCTTTTGAATTGTTAAATAAATTACCTTGATTCACGCGACGCCATTGCTTAAGGCTTCAGTATTGTCGACTTTTGTAGCACTATAAGTGGGGCTTGGCGTGATAATGTTCAGTTCATGAACAACAGCTTTGCCATGAAAGTCAAGATTTGAATTTGAAATGAATTGCAACTGAGCTGATGTTGCATCTAGAAGTTAAGAGGAATTCCTGGTGAATTTTTTCAGCCAAATCCGTTGGATTGGCTTTCACAACTCTCTACAGGACTCGGCAATTTCTATTTTCTAAACAGCATTGTGAACTTGTATGACCTATTTTATACTTATTTGGTAACTAGAAGCTCGACGTTATTGTCCGAGTCTACTATTTTGAAGGATGTCCGGATACTTTTGATCCTATGTATCACCCCAATCTCCCCCCCCCCCACACACATTCACCGTCAAGACAAAATATTATGAACACCACCACATTTTTCAATAAACTAATCTGCATGACGTGGAAACCTCGTGAATAAAACAAAATGGTATTTAACTGCTGCTGGAAAAGGTTAGGTATCATTCTTACCCTTACTATTACGAGTGAGGAGAAAGGCGGCTGTGGTTTAAAAGAACTTGAAAGAGGGTAGACTGTAATGGCCCGAAGATTCGGAACGAGTACTTTCGAAACAGCATGGCTGGTAGGTTGTTCGTGATATGTTGTTTTTAGTATTTATGCAAAATGGATAAATGACAGCAATAGTTACCTAGTTGTTGAGCATCCACGTGTCATAAAAAAAAGGAGGTTGGAAATTGTTCCGTTGGGTAAAGTAAAGTCGGCGACAAACAGGAGTTCAGCTGACAGTCCAATACAATGACGGTCCAAGTGCAAGTGTTTTGGAACATACAACTCAGTGGACACTGTAGAATATGGGACTGTACAGCAGACGTCCCACTCGTGGACCTCTGTTGACCAAGCGTCATTGTCAACTACAACTAGAATCGGTTCAGAAAAATTGAGATTTGACCATAAATAAGTGAAGATTGGATAAATCACGATTTCTCACATTCATCACGTCAATGGTTGTATCAGGGTGTGTCGTATTGTCCAGTCGAACAGTTGTTACCTCCATGTACACAGACTGGTGATGGCGATATTATGTGTTGTAGAATGTTCTTGTGATTCTAGGACCCTTAGTTCTTGTAGAATGGACCGTGAAAGTTTTAGACAATCTGGCCATAACTGCTTATGGGTCTTATGTTTTCCCAACTGGAAATGTAATTTTCCAGCGGGACAGCTTCCCATGTCAAAAGAATAGAATTGTGCTAAAATGGTTCGACAAGCATAAAGATGAATTCCAGTTAATGTCCTGGCCATCTAACTCGGTCATCATAATCTAATAGAACACATTTGTGTTTTCATAGAAAAGCAGCTCAAGGATCAAATATCTTCATGTCGGAATACCTCCACTTTACGGGGGCACTGTTTAGAGCATAGGTTCCCAAACTTTTTTATCTCATAGACCCCTTACCATGTTTTTCGGTTTTGTGTAGACCCCTACTTATCTAATATTACATTTTTGCAAATTTATCAACTTAAATGTTTTTTGACAGCTCCTACAGCACTGCTTACTTTAAAAGTTTTATGTTTCTAACTGGAGTTAATTAGTATGTTTAAAACTTAAGAAACACATGTGAATTAGTTAATTAAATTTTAGTTTAATATATAAAATAATTGTTACATAAAATAACTCAACAACAAACAAATGTTTTTAATGGGTGGGATGAATCTAATGCTTCACAATAGCACATTTTTAACATTTGGCATCAATCTTTTCGGATTTAACCCTCAATCTCTTCGGTTAGTAGGATCCAATCTTTCTTTTTTTTCTTTTCTGTTTTTATTTTGGAGATTGGCAACCATGCTGAAACTCCTCCTCTCTAGGAAAAGCAATTAGAAACTTTCTTAAGATATTCCATAATTCGAAAAAATAACAGGTATATCTTTTTAAATCCAAAATTGCTGACATTCGCTTCTAAACTTCACTTTAATAACTTCGTTAAGATTATTAAAATAAGTTTCTTTTGAAATCAGACATTTTTTTTTAATGTGTGACAACATGAATTCATTTCTTACTGTGATATTACCATGGTCAAAGCATTCTCAAACCTAGTTTCAAAACATGAGTAAAAGGCATTTAAATGTTGAATATATTTTAAAACATCATTTATTTGGCAGATTGTGACAAATTGAAAAACTGTTAAAATTCACGACGTCCAGTTTTATACTCCTTTAGCTTGATTCTGGCAAGAAGCACTGAAATGATGGACCTTTTTTAATAAAATGTATGCTGTTGCCTTGTAATTGCAAATTAACCCCAGTAAATTTAGTAAATAAAGCTGTTAAATAGGTAAATATGGTTTACACTTTATTAGATTTTCGATTAAAATTAAAGTCACAAGCCGGTTTAAGCTATCGTAGACGCCCATTTACACCTCATGGACCCCCGAATTATTTTTTCACTGCCGTGGACCCCTTGCAGGTCGTCATAGACCCCTGGGGTCCATATAGACCACTTTGGGAATCACTGGTTTAGAGAATTGGTACAACCTGTCCCCAGTAATCTAACAAGAGCTTGTGGCATCCCTGCCAAGGCGAGTTATAGCTGTTTTGCAGGCAGAAAAGGCTGCAACGTGTTATTGAATAGGTGTTCTTAATGTTTTGGCCCTTCAGTGTATAAATGCAAACACACATACACATATGTTGTATACAGGATGTTGCTGAATTCGAGTGACAAATTCAGAGGGGTGATAGTGGGCAGCATGAGGACGATAAATCCCCATAGAACATGGGGTCACAAACCACGTTCAGTCGATAAAAATCACGATCATCATAGCTGTCAGGAGGACGTTCGCCAGACGAGGTGAGAGGCCAAATGAATGCAGGTATTTGGAACGCCGTGATAGGGCTGAAGAAACGTTCACATATGAAAATTTACCACTCCTCCCGGAGTTGTTGCAGGGAGTACTGGCCACAACTCACCAGGACGTGTGGCTCATGCGTGATGGTGCATCAAAACATTTTTTGATTGTGGTGTGTAACCACTTCCACACTGCATGTCCCAGGAGGTGGGTTGGACGCGATAGATCTGTTGCTTGACCACTCGGACCTCAATCTCTTGAGTATCTTCTTCTGAAGCCACCTGAAACCGCTTTTTGTATGAGACGCCAGTGGTTATGGTGGGGAGTTTCACGTCGTCGTTGCTTCTTATGGCACCATTAGCCCCCCCCCCCGGATTTGTTTGAATCAGACAATTCTTCTTCGGTCGGTGTCGGGCTGTGCGGTGACTCACGTGGTCGCAAACTTCGAACAATTCCAGTGACAATCCCTTGTCTTTGTATTTTTGACGTCGAGCTGTGATGCATTGTTCGTATTGTATACATGCGTCTATTAAATGTATTTCTTCCCTCTTATTGCCCCTTTTCCTTCTCCTCGACATCACACCCGTCATAACTGTTTTTAAGAATTACTCGAACTAAACGTGGCTTACGACCCCATGCTCTGTGGTGATTTGTGGTCCCCATGATGCCTACTATCACCCCTCGGAACTAGTCGGTTGAATTTGTCAAGGAACACCCTGTATATATTTTTATGAACAAGGTATTCTAACCAAGTGTCTCAAAATTGGAATAGCCGCAGTACTTAACACTCAAAAGTACAAAAAGAAGAAAAATTAAAATTATATAATAGGACTAACTAAGTTCCTTTAAAAAGTCAATGCACCTCCACATGGGGACCCTTAGTAGCCCTAATGACATCCAGCCATGCTTCTGAAGTATTTTTGTAGTCGCAGTAGCAATTACAGAAGCTACCGAAGCATGAAGATCTGCAGCATCATGGGTTTTCCTTTAGTAAATTTTGTCTTGCGGAAGCAGTCTCAAAATAATAAATAAGTAAAATTATTAAAAAAAATTTTAATGAATAAAAAATAAATGAAATAAATAAATAAAAATTAAAAGGTTTAAAAAATTAAAAATGCAGGGATGTTACGTTTAGCGAGCTTGGTGGTCAGGCAGGCAATCGGGGTCTATCAAATTGGGAAAATTGTATTAAAAATGCTGGAGATTCCACGGATCAGAGAGGAGAAGGAAGGATATTCTAGCTTCAAAAATCATTTAGTTGGAAAATAATAGTCTGCTGTAAGTGCTGCATGTGGTGTATTGCGTAAATTTTCAACATGCCTAAGTAAATATTTGCTATCACAGAAATCTGAGAGAAGAAAAATTGTTCCAAGATTGTATCACGTGATAGAACTGAATACACATTAATTTTCAGACTGTTTCTTTCCACTGTGTATGGTCACTTTCCTTTCCTCTTCACACGCAAAAAATAAAAATTCTCCTCAAAATCGAAGAATTCAGTAGTCAATTGTGTTCCCGGTCTATCTCTTGAAATTAGAGACATTTGATACGGATATATACAACTTAATTACAGATAGGTATCTAAAATAAATAACAAATAGATAAAATATGAAAAATAATAGTCGCAGTAATACTCGTATTAAAGAAATTCTTAGGTTTGAGACTAAGATGAGGGTTGAAACATGTTTTATTGCACCTAGAGATTTTATTTTGCCAATATTACTGGGTAGAAACGAGAAAGTACAGAACTAAAAAAATTAAGCGAAGCTCAAAATAAATGTATAATAAATCTATAGTAACGGAATCTAAAAGAATCAAAATGATAAACTACTTACGATTTATAAATGTGTGTGCGTGTTTGAAAAATTTTGATATTCAGTTTACTTATTTAATTTTGTCTAATTACATATTATATATGCTTTATTGTACATTAAATGAAAAGGATACTTTTCAAATAACTATTTAAATATTTAAATAAGTTTTTTAATTTATTTCTGAATTAGCTAATTACTATTTGTTGTGATCATTTTCAAAGTATTAAAAAAGCTTTAATAAGCATTAACATATTGTTAAACTTTAATAATATTTATGCTATTGATAATGAAGGCTTTCTAAAGGAGACTTATAAAAAAGGAGCAAAATACATTTTAGCAATTCATATCCATGAATCGAAATTCTTGTAAAATTTAAAATGAGTTTTCTTAGAAAAATTCATTTCGTTTCTTAAAAAATCTTGGCTCATTAATAGTTTGCTAATAGATCTAAAGGATAAAATAAATAAATAAAATAAAATAAAAGTAAAAAAGTGTGGCTTAAAGAGGATCTAGAGGATACTGACTGGACAGTGGTTATTGTCAGCAAAGGAAGAAGCAAAAGAGATTGACATACCAGTTCTCCCACCCTCTGTGCTGGAGCTCCGAAGAGTTGCCCATCATGTACAGACATTCCAGCTGCCTAGAGGGTGAGAGAAGACAGGTCAGAGCTCCGTCTAAAAACAACACATGCACATACACACATCCTTCACATTCTAAAACGCATACCTTATCCCCCTTTCCCCCCAAAAAATTCATACATTTTCTTGTCTTTAATTATTAAGAGTTTTCTGATGAATTTATCACACTTTTGTTCAAATAAAAAATAATAATTTTTTTTTTTACCATGTAACCCATAAATTTTAGGTAAATAACTATTTTTACGAACTTATAGGAATCTTTCTAATTGTTTTTCTTAACAAAGTATGTGATTTTTTTTTCTTTGTCGTAAGAGTTATGTGAATATTAGTATGTGTGTGGAAAGTTTACTATTTTTTTAATACATAAGCTTCAATCTTTCTAATTACTCTATTTTGAATATAATAAGACAGGAATAACACAAGAAAAAGTTAATTGTTAAACAGAAAGATTTAAAGTTAAAGTTAAAGAAGAAGTAAGTTAATTGTAAAAATTAAATCAACAACAAAATAAAAATACAGTCGACTCTCGATAATTCGAAGTTGGAGGGACCAATTAAAAATTTCGAATTATCAAGAGGGTTGAAAAAAACTCACAAAATACTCGAAGAGAATATTTTTTCTAACACATTTAAAATTAAACTACAATTGTACATATGTATAAAATTACTTTAAAGTAATTTATAAAAATTGCATACATTATGTAAATATTATACAGAAATTAAAAGTCCTGTATTAAAAGAACACTTTCATACACAATCCTATGCATTTCTTCTTCACAATAGTGGACCATCCTTTCTGAACACATGTGTAGCAAGGCCACATATTAAACGAAAGATATGGACGGCTGACAACAGGTGCGGTTGGTCTATAGTCCACTTGAAGAAGGGAAATAATAAAAGTGTATTTTCGCCTGATGAACCGAAAAACACTAAGAAGGGGTAGCAGACAGATCGTTATTAAAGGGGCTACGTTACAGGGGAGACACGCAGACAATATAACACAAAACTTGTAAGCTCCAACTTGTTTGCTACAGGACTGTACATGATAGTAAGTGTTCGAATTGTCGAGAGTTTTCTAAGATAACTTCGAATTATTGAGTGTTGTAGTCTGGAAAGTCATAGATTTTATTTCGAATTATTGAGTTTACCCAAATGCATTGTTTTAGTTCGAAATATCAAGAGTTTTTCTAGGGACTAAGCATATACTTCGAATTTTTGAGAGGTTCGTATCATCGAAGGTTTGAATTATCGAGAGTCGACTGTATCGGTAAAACAAATTTCAAAAAAAATAAAGAATATTGATTTTGTTGCATTTTTCAATTTTTATCCAAGTGTTAACTCAATTTAAATTATTTAGTTTTATGCAGAAATTTTTACAAAGAAGACTCAAAACGTAACAAATAACGATTTTTTTAAAACTTAATTTGTTAACTTTCAAAGACATAATTTTTTAAAAATAGATAAACATTCTAGTTTTTTCTTAAATAAAAAATAGCTACTTTCTTGGAAACATAATTAGCAATTTCACAGATACGATTAATTATCGATAATTATTAATAATTTTCATAAATGATTTTAAGGAAATACTTTTAAATTTTTAAGAAAAAAGAATACTTTTTATTAAATCTTTTTTTTTTGGTCATTCATTTTAAATGTTTTAGGTAAATTCAATTAACACATCCTTCTGGTTTACAGCTCGCGTATTTCTTCCTTCAGTTCGTAGTTTTTTGTTAGCTCTTTTGTAAAAATGGATAAGTATATATTTTTGGAATTTTGTAACATATTTTGAAGCTCATTCTTTATAATTATATAATTGTTCCCTAATACTTTAAGCGGAAGGGTAGCCGTTAACCCTTTTATTTTATTTGCCCGTGTCTGACAGGGGCGAAAATTACCGGTAAATTTCAGTATTTATGTCTCACACGAGCAATCTTGTATCTCGCGTTATTTTATTTCTAATCCCCGTTTGAGATCCGTTTTAGTAAAAATAGATACGCTAGATTATGATTAAACTCTGTATATTATTTAAACTATATTAAAACGTACAAAAATTACCTATAATTTATTAAACTATACCTATATATTCATCTTCTGTCAAAAAACTTGACAATTTTTCACCAGTTTTTCCAAAAAAAACCCAAAAAAACCTGGGGTTTTAGGTGTTAAACTTGCTTAAAATAATCCGGTACCTCCTACAGTGGCACATACAAGGGGAGGGGGAAGGGGAAGGGGGTGGACAACCCACCCCAAAGCGCTTGATTATTTTCCGTTTGATTATAATCCTATGTATATAGTACATAAAATTTAATTAAGCATTTGTTATTAATAATTCATTTTACTAATGCTAATTATTTATTCGATAATGAATTTTGCACTGTTTTTTTGTTCCCGAAAATCAACAAAATCAAATGTTGGGCGGCGTATTGGAGCATGATACGAGAATGGAGGACTTCCGACCATGGACCCCCCCCCCCTCCTGAAAAATTGCTGTGTGCGCTACTGACCTCCTATGTTTAATGGGCTCGCATTCGTTTTAATTTTTGTAGAGTGTTTCTGCTTTTCCCCCTATAATGCTGACTGAGTTATCTTTTATTTATTTATAGTAGCAGCTTTCCCGATTATTTTTCTGCTTTTCTTGTTTCAATTTCCACATATACACACATATAAAATCTAAAATTATTCTGAAATACATATATCCCTTAGTTATTAAATTAAATTGATGATAAATTGTAAAAAAAAATATGAATTGTGTAGAGTAGCCAAACATTCACATTTTTTTATTTAGTTCTTGGCTTCAGAAAATAGAAACATCCGTATCAGGTATAAGAATTCATAAGAAAAAAATTCAATATAGAAAAAACATAGTACATTCAATACTTATGGCTACTACAAATAACTTACCAATGAGAGAATCAATCTAAAGCATTGTAAAGTCGAAATGTTACAATTCAAAGCTGTAGTTATTTATTGGACCGTGGAAACAAGCAAATTAAAAATATCCTCTGCCTCAGAACGAAGAATCATCAAGTTGAACACAACTTTAAGTTTTAAATATTCCCATTTCTTTAAAAAAAAAGCTTTCTGGTGGAAGGGGGGGGGGCGTGGCAGGGAATCTTTCAGAGACGACGAGCTTCTTGATCGGGGCAGGATATATTTGGACCTATTTTAAATAATTTTACCTTCTAGTTGGACCGGGATTGGATTCTACGAATGTCACTTCAGAAGAAATGAACTCGGAGAGGCAAAAATAGGCACTTCTTTCAGATCATATTTCATTAGATGTTGGAAGAATCGAGAGTATGTCAAACGGAAATCGTTTTATCATCGGAGACTCCGAAGACACCGAGAATATTTTAGTAATGTGTGTGAGAAAGGAAAGGTATACAAAAAAAATGTCCCATTCCGTGAAACTTTTATTTATTTATTGGTTGTTGCTGCGATGGGGAAGAGGAGTCCTGGTACGTGAGTGAGGTCCCGGATGGACTGAGGAGAGAAGGGGGGGGGGAGAGGACAAAACAACTATCGGCAATGATTAACTGCCTTGACTTTAAAACTTCGATCGAAAGGAGAGGTGTCTTTTAGAGGAGGGGGGAAGTGAAGAAAACAGGCCTCTTCCAGAAGACATTAGAAGTGCAATGGGTGAGTTGAAATTTAATGTCCCCATCTCTTTTTCTCCACCGGCAATAAAATCGCGAAAAAGTTAAAGCCCAAGTGCTGTTAGCGGTGGACAAATGCTTCCTGTGATTAAGCTGAAAGGGTACAATAGAGACGTGATGGAATTTTCGAGAAACAACGTTTTTTCCCCTTCTGGATAGGAACACGCTTTGCGCTTGTTCAAGTGCATTCTATCATCAATCCCTCTCATCGCATTTCCTACATTATCCAGGATCTCCCCCCCCCCCGAATAGATTGCTGTGAATTTAAAATGAATACAAACTTGAGGATGAAATTCATATTGAACTTGAGTACATTTTGGATTTACTTGTGAATAATTACTAATTCATATTCTGCAGAAAGTTAGTTCTTAACTTTCAACTGTTAAAAAGAAATGAACACCTTAGTGGTATCAAATTATAGAATACTTCTTAAAAGTAATTTTTTTAAGGAAATGATTTGTAAGCCATCTTACATGTTGCTGAGGCCTCTGGTCCTTGTAGAGATTTTCATCGGCATTGCGATGGTGGAGTTGAAGCCTTCCTTTTACCTTCCTCTTCATCTTGTAACTCTCGCAATCAGTTATGTTTAATCAAAAATTCTCTTCAGGTTTTAGGCCGCTTCTTTTGGTAGTTTCATAAAATAAATCGAGTAATTAATAATCCCCCGCATTATTTTGTTTTCTAAGCAGGTAGCAATCTTCCGCACTATCACTAAAGTCGTTGAGGACCTATTTTTTTAAAAATAAAATCCTTTTTTTTTGCCTTCAAAACTAAAAGTAAAAGTTATGTAATAATTATTGCCTTAAGAGAGGTGGGCAAAGAGTAATGAATTAGTTTGAAACTTCTGAACCAATATCATGTTGGTGAACTAAACAGTTGGTCATCTTTTGCTGCGTAACTTTACTTGTCCATGATAAACCGAGTTTGTCCATTTGTTATCTCTGATTCGACCCCAACAAAATCTGCAGAAAACTAATAATTGATATTTTTTTTCGCTACACTTCGTTCAAAGCAGCATTCCAGAAAACACAAAGCATCGAAATCGAAGCTGCATTCGAAAAGATGATGAATGAGCCCCCTGTATTGTGCTGAAGTTCCCTCATTACAAAAAAATGTTTTCTAAAGTATGAAAGGAAAAACTCTACGAGTTGTAGTGGGAACATTTTTTTCAGGAAATCATAATCAAAGAACTTACCGAGGGTTCACGTGAGTCTTCTCATTGGAAGAACAGAGACGGGAGGGGGGTTCCAAGGAAGATGGACGCTCCCTATCCCCCTTAAGTTAACGTAAGAGCACTCTTATGTAAGCAGTTAAGCGCCCGGCCAGGTATCATTTAGCCCATTACCCCTGATTAAGGGGGGGAGAGGTCACTTTATGGGGTCAATCGGGGAAGCGATCGGTTTAATGCGCCCGGGGAGGGGAAGGGGAAAGCAGGAGCGCGAAAACAATGCTGCCGTAATGATGATGAAAGGCAATTAGGAGAGGCTTTCTTTCTTTTCTTGGCTGAGGAAACGGAGATGGATCGGGTTTTCGTCAGAGGAACTCATAAAAAACGGTTCTCGTGAAATGAAAAGTAGCTTCGTCTAATTCCACTTATTTTTTATGCATTAACCAATAAAAATAAAAAGAAAGGGGTTAGTCATAAATATATATATATATATATATATATATATATATATAAATCTTTTTGTTTTCAGAAACGCGTCAAAATGAAAATCCATGACGCGGTTTTCATTTCGGTGAAGTAGAGGTTTTGCATGAGATTCCTTTTTTCTTCTCTACAGAAAAAAAGAAGTTTCATTCGCGCGATTTCCAACAACAACTTTTATTATTGCACACTCTCTTCTCTTACAATGAAGTCCAAACAAAGTTTTAAATAGGCCTCGGTAAGGACGTTTTGGCGAAGATGTTCAAATCTTATCAATTTGTAGCTCTTATTCTAATGTCGACGGTCATTTTATCGTTCCATCTGTAGTCCCTCTGAACTTCATAATGTTTGGCACTTTCAAATTTCAGTAATAATTATCCTTTTAATGACGTCCAGGCGAGCAATCAAACACGAATTTGGGTAATTGCTTAAATATACAGAAGTAGCTTAAACACATGGGGATAATCTAGTTTCCTCAAAGATTGCAACTATGACGCATCAAGGAATTTCGTTGTTTTATAGCTATATATTCTTGTGTGTGGAATGTCGTTGTCACAGAATATCTAGGCATTTCATGAACCGGGTCACACACACACAACACACACAGTTGAAGAGTACAATATATTAAATTATAGACTGATGAAGAAAAAGTAATTTGACATTGAAACAAGTTTGTTGTCTTATCTGATGACAAACAGCTAAAATATCTAGACAAATACATTTCGTATTACTGATAGATTAATTGATAAATAATTTTTAAAAACGACTATGTTATATATTATTGCTAAATTAGTTAACAGTAATACACGAATAAAAATATAGTTACATATAAATTTTCACAACTTATAACTCTATAAATCATTAGATTACTTAATTCTACTGGCATATAATAATAATTATAAAATACTATTCCGGTTTAAGCAGATTTTGTCGGGCTTACAGCTGTAGGCTGTAAGGCCAGGGGTCGGCAACCTTACAGCTGTAGTGTGCCTAAACTAATCTATTACTATGACTCAGTGTGCCACATAGAAGGAAATATTTGAAACTATTCGATTCCCGCGGCAATACAGGCAGAATTAGGGCATGGAAGTTAAAAATACATATTTAGTTTTAATATAAATTAATCGTGCATTTATAAAAATAAACATAACTATTTCTTCGACATAAATAGAAAGTTACAATTGTTCATCTATAATGCATTTTTTAAGAATATTTATGTTAAAGTAACATGAAATATAACTATTTCTTAAGTGCTTCAATGTAGGTTTGAAGTTCATCTTGTCTACAGTCGATGAATATGCAAGCACTTTGACATTTAAGATGTTTAAGAACTAGTATTAATATCACTTGGAGATACATTTGATATTGCATCCAAGCACATTTCTAATATTCAAAAAGTTCTTGCCCTTTCCTTGGAAGTAGCCTTTAAATAAATAGGAGAAAGACTTTGAGAGAAGCGATTTAACTTTATCTCACCACTTTGTCGAGTGCCACTTAGAATTGATCTTCGTGCCACATCTGGCACGTGTGCCGTGGATCGCCTGCCCCTGTTTTCTTCCAAAACTAGTTAAATTGTATGGTTCAATAATTTTATGCTCTTTAGCGAACTTTCTAAGGTAATTCAAGGTCTTTTATACAATAACGGATTCCTTGCTTTAACGATAATAACATACATATTATATTACTTTTCGATTCGTTAATAGACTAAAGAGATTTATTTCCTTCTTTTTCCAGCTCACTCCTCGCGACACAGCATTTCGGAGAACAATAGACATTTAACTATTTTCACTCCATTAGAAGAATGCTAAATGTTTTCTGTCGCATATTGGACGATATCAATGTAATATAGAGTTAGGAAAATCCCTCAGCACATTGTTTTGGAAATAATTATCTTTTCGTGGAATCCGTTCAATCTAATAAATCAAATAACGTTTTATTACAAATTAGTAGTATATGGGGGAGGCTAAATAGTTGAGCATAACAGACAGACAAGTAATGTTAGCTAAGAATAATGGTAATAATTAGCGTAAAATGCCTCTTGTAATTTTATTTTAATAACCAGATATTACAATAATTCATTGCTTCTTGGAGTTAAAGACTTGATAGCAATGCAATATATTGCTCTAAAAGCTGACAGAAAATGTTATAAACACATTCGATAACACTCATTCCGAAGTATCGAATCAACATGTTGGAAGAAGTTGTAGAAACTCAATTACATATAACAAAATTCCATTTCTTTCTCAGTTTATTTCTTGGTTGTTCCTCCACCAACTGACCCCTCCAACCCCCCCCCTCCTCCTCCGTTAGCTCATCGAATTTCAAAACAGGAGTGTCTCCAGGCCTTTTACAAAAGAAGAAACTGGGATGTAAATAAATCGCAAAGATCTTCTCTTCATCAAGATTTTAACAGAGAATTGGAAGCGAAAAAAATTCAAAAGTAGGGTGTAAGTATACTTGATGTTATATGACTGATGCAGATCCCCAAAATACACCTAAAAATGAAACAATATCTGTAAATAAATTCATGTCTATAAGCTGTCTTTTTTTTTCAAACTTATTGTGAGGTCATGGACCTGTTTTAGTAACAAAAATTTGACCATGAAACCCCAAGGAAAATAACTCTTTTTCAATATATAATAACAAAAAATTATAAATTGTACTTTAATCTGAAAATATGACATTAAAGCATTTTTTAAACTACTAAAAGTATTCATTAATAAATTTATGTGCAAAATATCATGTTTAGAAATACTTACGTGATGTACTTTATATTCTAACTTTGCAAATAATAATACTGCTTTCAGTTCAAAACCAAGAAAATTTATTGCATTCACTTCATATCCCTCGAATCTTATATTACCATATTTTACACAAGTTATTACATGTATATGCTACCGGCAAAGTTTGAAATGCGACATTCGGTAGAATGCCTAAGCATTGTATACAATGCTTATAACTAGCCGGCAATCGATGAAACGATTCATTTTTTATAAATTTTCTTGTCATTCTTCTAGAATACCGAATGAAAAACCGGCAAAAGTATGAAATGCATCTCCGATGTCCTTGGAATATCACGGGACAATGCATGTGTGACTTTTAACGCATGCCTCAGGCTGAGAATTGGTCAGGAGCAAACCACAGTGTTGGGGGAGTCATGGTCTAAACAGGAAGCAACGATTCGACGGTGAACTGTCCAAAACTCGAGTTCATGCTACAAAAAACTGTTTTTTTTCTTAACTGAAAGAACTTACTAGAAGATAATAAATGACGTACAAAAGGCTTAAACAAAGAAGAAAATCAAGAATTATTAGTTGCTGAATAGCTATGATGTGATTATTCTTGAAAAAAGTAAACTCGTTTATCCTGTTAAAGAAGGCGTCAGTACTTATACATTATTACTTCACGGAGTTATTTCGCATACTCGATGAAGCTCACTTGACTATTGAACCTGGAAGATGTGATTGAATGTTGAAAAAACTTTCAACAAAATACAAATACGTTACACGTCATGCTATTGAATTGTACATCCCCGTTCGTGAAAATGCAGAAAAAACCGAGATATATTGAAAAGGGTATTGCTGTTAAACCTATAATTTTGGCATAATTTAATTCACCTTATCAGGTAGATCTTATTGACTTTCATTCTCACTCAGAGAATACAAATATAATATGGTGTACCAAGATCATCTCCCAAAATTTGTGATTCTCAAATCTTAGAGACATGAGAATCCCAAAGAACTGAAAAAGTGTAGCCTACTACTAGTGGACATATTCTTGTTCCTTCTACATTACATTCTGACAATGCTAGGAAATTAGCCAATAATGTGTTGACCAGCTTGAAGGAGTTTTGGCCAGCACTGAAGATCGTCCATGGGAAGCCTCGCCATTTACAAAGCCAAAGTAGTGTCGAAAGAAATAATCAAGGTATCGAAAATATGCTCTGCAGTTGGATGCAGTACAACAAATCTGACCGCAGGAGTAAGTGACTGCGGTTTGTTCAATTTATAAAAAATAGAACGTATCACTCTAGGACCAAATACGAACCATACGAAATTCTTTTGGGTTGCTAAATCTAAGTAGAGCTATGTGACAATGTCTTTTCTCCCCAAATATGTTTTAAAAGACATAACTACAGAGTATCAGCTGTGGAAAAAGTTATAGAAAGCGTCCAAACAGTGGGAAACGGTGAAACTAATAAAATTATTCAAGAAAAAAAGTCACAAGAAGCATGGATGAGATTATAATCAATTGTACATTAATGTAGCATAATGAAAACAAGATTGCCGAAGAGGTATCTGTTTCCTGACCTGTTATGTCTGTTTAAAGGAAACGAATGAAAAATCCAAAAGGCAAAGTACGAGAAAAAGTGTCAAAAAGTTCATAGCTACTGTGGCCATGCCAATAAAGATGATGAAATGGATATTTTGTGCACCCTTTGTTTTAAAACTGAAAAGGTTATTGAAGGTAAAATAAATCCTTAAGCCAACCTGAAAAAAAAACACAAAAAAATCGAAAAAAAATTCCATTGCTCCTTTGAAAATTATTGCGCGAGTTCTTGACTTCAACAAGGGGAGAGGTGATTCACGCAATATGTTGTCCATTGTAATGAGTTGGGCAGAGGAAGGTTTTTACCGACTTGGAAATTCTGATGGAATTTTAAAACAAGTATATGCGAGATCATAATTCACACTTTATGCCCTAATAACGTACTTAGAATTGAAGATATTCCTGACCACGAAATTTCTTTTCGGTCAGTTGCTATTCTTAAGTCCAGTGGAAGTGGCGAAGGATTCATCAAACATAAGTTTAAAACAAAGCGACAATATATGAAATGACGGCCTCAACCACGATCGACTCGACTTCCTCTAAGGAATGCTTGTCACTACTTGTATTTTATGCACCTATGTATAATATTTAATTTTAAAAATTTTTAACATGTAAAAATGATGACTGATTTACTTCAGCTTTCACAATAATAAAAATGAATCACAAATATTTTACTTTATACCAGACCTTTCTCGAAACTTCTAATATTGACCACGCATGCCCAAAATAAATTTAATTTGCCATGAACCCCCTCGGTAGTCACAAAACCCCCAGAGTCCATAACACCCACTATACAAATTTTGTAATAGTCGAGCTGTTCTAATGGCGACATAAACAAATTAGTAGAACTTTTTAAAGCTGAGAAGAAACATTTCATAGCAGAAGACGCCGAGAATGGAGGTAATTTCAGTAGGTAGATGATTTCATGAGTAGTTATGTGGTCAGATTCGGAATGAGAGGTTAGTCTATCCATCGTATTGTAACGGACAGACAATTATGTGGCTCACGTTGCCCCGGTTGTGGCGAAGATAATTTTGTAAAGGAAGATACACAACGTTCGAAAGGTACCAGTGCTGTCAAAGGTCAACATGCATGGACCACCGCATCCATCGACATGCTTTGAGGGACTGCGATTCCCTCCCGTCAAGCTGTCGGACCATAAACGGGGCATTCTGGAGGCTCTCATATTGGCCACAGATTGGCCTCCAGAAACTAGCATTATGGCACACGTTAAAAAGAGTACTATCTACCCAACAGCACCGACTACGTGCATGACAGAATGGTACAAGGACTTTTCCCCCGAACTGTTATGTTTCTGTTTCAACAATGATATTTCCCATCTACGAGTCTGGCGTCAACTGGGTGTGACAGGTCCAATCCAACCACAACTGGGGAGTACCATACCGAGTATCAACTTAATGTCATGGTTTGGGTGCCCTCGCCTCCGACAGCTGGCCATCATGTATTGTATTGATAGGACTAGGATGACGCAACGATACATGGATTCCATGCTGTGGTTAGTCAGTAACATTACTTTTTCTTCAGGGTGTACCTAATGTTTTTTACCACAAAAATAATGCCCGACAATATACTGAAGCTATCAGCCAGCGCTTCACGATGCCCTGGAGCTCCCTCGGCTACCAATGTCGCCTAGTCTTTCCTCCTCCTCGAGCACATCACGGACGGGATTTTCATCTCATGCACGCGCTGGCACCGCTTGGAGAAGGTGGCAAATGAAGGAGAGAGAATGGTTGTTCATCATTGAGGCCCTCGCTGACTTTATTTCCCGATGTGATGATCGCCTAGTCTTGTCACTCATTGCACTCTTAAAAGGATGTTGAAAAAATACACCCTGTTTTTCTAAGATTGACATTTTTTATCACTTTCAATGCATTGTCAGACTGTATGATTATTTTCAATATTTATTCCTCATCGATACATTGACTCCATGACTTTTTGATTTAATGTATAAGAAAAATGTATTAAAGAAGTCGCTTCAGAAAGTTTAACGAATAATTTGATTCGTTTTAAATGAATATATCGAAAGTAAAAAACGTTGGTCAGAGGAGCTCAAAGAGTTACACATTTTTGTATCATTTTGATATATAAACCCTTTACACTCTAGGCTTCGTTTTTATGGAATGCATTGGATCAGCTTGGTATCATTTCGTTGATATCAATTTTGAGAGAAAAATAACATTTCACCCATTCACAAGTATTATAAGTTAACATTTTCCCCCAATACTTATTAAATTCGCGCCCCCTCTGTCTTGGATGAAGAACGCGCAATACATGTCCCCAGCAAAGTGGTGACAGCGGCATATGTGTGTTAACAATAGCTACACCCCCAACCCGTAATCAGGCGAATGATATACAGCGACGGGGGCGCAATGAAGTGGCCTCGCTATGAATTGCATGAGATCGTAAATACACATAAAGGGAGAAATGATATTGCGCTTCATAACAGAGGCCCCGTGATCCCACTTAAGACCCGCTCCCGGCACCATTCCGCCGTCCGAAAAGTTTCTTCCGAAGAAGTCTCTTTGGGCAACAAGATTGTGCTGTCGTTAAGAACAGCAAAGTGGCCATTAACAATAACGCATAGTTTAAGAAATGGACACACGAGCATTACATTGGAATTTTTCTGTGTTGATCCCACGGTAAGCATTAAGAGGGAAAAGAATGCTGATCGAGGATTTAAAGTATTTGTTTTCCTCTCACTATAAATTATAGATTAATTGCAATTTAGTAATAGTAATAGAAAAACAAATTTTGGAAGAAAACAAGTGGGATTTTATTACCACTTGGTTCAAACCACTTTAAAATACTATAAGTTTTCTTATTATTTTAAAGTGGGACTCATTTGGCATATAGACAGGAAGGTCCATTTTATTTTGCTGCATTCAGAGGGCTTAAAGAATTTTGACAGACAATGCGTCAGGTGTTCGAAGAAAGTGGATTCATGATAATTACTGTACCCATCTAATCAGACAAATGGAACAAGAAATTGGATTGCAGTTCAACTATACTTTAACAGAAAACCAAGAGAGTCATTAATTTCTTTCTATTTCTTGATATAAACAATATTTAAACACAATATTAATACACATATTTAATATTACAATCGGAACGTAACCATTTTCTATGTAAATGGCTATGTCGTAAGGTTTCCCTCAGGACTAACTTAGTTTTCTTTATAAAAGAGTTTAACTGTTATAAAAAAAGTTAAGCTTTATAAAAAAGTTTAATTAACTTCTTGCAGAGGAAAGTGAATATGTGCATATAAAGTGAGCTATGCTAAGATATTCACGCTACCAGAGAGAGATAATGGTTATCCTAGCAGCTAGATGGCGATTCCTCGTCTTAGGTATGTGACTACACAAAATTCGTCGTTTGGGGGAAAATTTTAAAAATTGATTTTATGTTTTTATTTTATAGCCCATACATTTAAGATTCCAAAAACACTCTAGTTTTATTTTTACGATACTTAGAAGCAGTTATAGCATAGTTAGTAAACCGGAAATGGAGTTTACAAAACCGGAAGTACATCCCTACTCAAAATATTTGTAAGATATTGAATTGAAATGTTCAGATCATGTTTATTTAGTTATATCTGTGTTATGAATCAAAATCTAATCTATGTGTATATATTTATGTACTTTATTGCTTTTTTATGAAAAAGGATCATTAATTTTTTAAAAAAACGTGTTTTTGCATAACATTTGGCATAATTAAGAAACTTTCAAAAGTATTAAAAATCTTTTAATTCCTAACACATATAAAGATGTTATTCACTTACTGTATAAATATTATTTGAATACATTCATTAGAATTTTTTGTAAATGCAATTTGTCATCAAAATTTCACTAAAAATGACAATTGTTATAGTCTATAAAACTCTCCAGAAAACAGCAAAAGTTTTTAAAAAATTCCAAATTAGTTAAACATGAAGCTAAAGAGATCTTGACCCATAAATATGGTGAGTGTAAAAATTTTACAATTAGTAGAAAAATTTTTATACCATATTAAAATCTTTTATTGCATTTTCTGAGAAACTATGTTTTTCAATTTTTTGCTTCATGGTAAAGTTCACTACAGAATTTCTCTTTAAGATATTGAATTGAAATGTTCAGAAAATGGTTTATTTAGTTTTATCTCCAGTCTAGACTATAATCTAATTTCTGTGTATATATTTATGCATTTTATTGCACTTTTTGTGAGAAAATAACATTAGTTTTTTGTAAAAAATTGAGTTGTTGCATAAAAAATGCCATATTTTAAAAACTTTTCAAAAGTATCACACATTTTATAGCTCTAAGCTTTGTATTCCATAAATATTTTTTGAATATATTAATAAGAATTTTCAATACAAGCCTTACCATAACTGCAATTTTTCACTAAAATTTCACTCAAAATTCCCAATTTATCGAAAATTATTTTTAATTTTGTGGAAATTGTACTTGAATTCCTAGTTTTATGCTCCATTTCAAATAAAAAAAAGTTTATTTAGTTGAAAATTTATATATTTCAAAAAAAGTGCTCCGAAGGTAGACCCATACCTTGAAGGAAACTATGCAGTGAGAGTTTTCATTCGTCTGTTATGGTGAGAAGCATCGAAGAATCAGCTTCGGTCATCACAGAGGAGTGCATTGCTTATTTGGAATAGGGCAGTTTTCATCTTCCCCTCATATTTTGAATTAAGTGATTATTTTTAGCCATTCGTATCATGTCCTAATTTCACCTAATAAGTGCGAAACCTTCGCCTAGTCACACTTTAGAGATAACTATAAGGAGCATAGTTATCTCTATGCTAATAGGAGCTACAGCTATTGGAGCATAGCGACTAAAATTCAAGAATATTGAAGAGACAACGAGCGGCAAGATAAGCACCTATCAGTTTCTCCTGAAGCATAGGAATGGTCAAAGCTGTTAAACCAGAGAGTCAGCTAACTGGTAAACATCTTCCACGAATTATTTAATAAGGGAGAACACGTTATACTTCACGTTTACGTTCACATTTATTCGAAGGCATCTCACCTCAGTGCCGGTTTATACACTGGACGCTTAGAGTGGGCACCCAGAGGCCTGGACCACGGAAGGGCCTGAATAAGCTGGACTTCATCAGATTTTCTGATTATAAATTTCGATCCACTAGTGACAAGGGGGCCTGTAGATCTTCTGCGCCCAGGGCCCGAAATGAGCTTAAATCGGCTCTGTCTCCCCCTATTTGTGACTTTGGGCTGCTTTTAACTCCAGAAAAATTTCCATGGGTGCCTCTTTCTTTTTAAAGATGAAATGGATGAGACTATAATAAACAGTTTTCATTGGTTTTACAAAATGAATGGCTTGAAACATTTAATCTTTGTGAAGTGTGTATAGAGAATTACATTGAGGATGGTGGGAACTATTTTATAGGCTAAAGAATTTGCTAAGTTTAACTTTTATCTCAAAAATATCAGAATGGCATCCGAGCGACATTCAACAAATAACAAAGAATATGAGTAGTAACTGGTCTCTCTCAGGCCTTTATTTAAATTAAATTTTCTTTTGCAGTCGACCCATAAATAAAAGATGTATCAATAATTTGGAGTTGAATATAATCAGTTTCTGAAGCATAATGGGTTGATTTGATTGATCCTTAAAAAGCGTATTTCTCTTGTATGAAGTTAAAATGCAGCTTACAGGGAAAAAAATGTTAATATGCCTCAATTTTAACGTTTGTCTTTAAGTATTTCCCTTATAGATAATTCAGTTGCTAATTCAAAAATCATGTCTAAGAGAAACCAAAGTCTTTTCAAAGCGATTCAAAGGGATTTTTTCTTCAGGATTTCAAAGAAAAAAAGTTCTTGGTAAATGCATTTTCATGATTTTCTAAATGAAAGAATCAGGACTAACACTCGGGGAAAAGTTTTGATAAAAATGTACTTCTTTTCTACCTGTGTAACTTTTTTCGGCTGTTATTCCCCTAATCGTGACTGATCCATTACCGCCACAAAAGGACTTCCATATTTCTATGTAAACGGTTTTGCATTCCAATCAATGTTCTGCCATTATCCTCTAAGGATAGGCTTCAACAAGAAAATGAAATCATTCCCTTCGCACACAGCTTTCTGTGCAAAAGGAATGGTTTCTTTTTCTTTCTGAAACCTAGTAACTACTGGTGAGAATAAAATATGTTTTCGAGCAATTCACCCTATGCTAACTATCTCGTACATTTCTTTTAAAAGCTGTAATGTAATAGTTGATGTTTCAGTTCGTTTCATTCTGTCGCGTTGCATGTCTTTCAAGAAGGAATAGCTTTCCCTCTGATGGATTGTCATCGAGACCCCTCCTTTGGAACGAAAAGAAGTGCTTGTATGAACAGAGGGCCCATTAAAAGGGCCGAGCCGAGGCGAAAAACACGTCCACCTAAAGTGAAACATTAAGTGCGTAATCGACGCTTCCAGGCCCAGCTCTGGGGGCGAAGAACGAGACAAATTGACAACGTGCTCCTTTGCCCCTTCCTTACCCCCCTCAGAAACCGTGCTGCTCTGTGGTGATAGGGAGGCCTCTGTGGAGCTGAATGCCAAGTGATGGGGTGCACACCTCGGGTTGAGGGTGCGATAAGCAAAAGCAAGCTGAGAAAGAGAAAGAGAAAGAGAAAATTAAGCAAACCAACAACAAATTACTTTCATTTAAAAGAGATTGTTTCCAGAATTTTATTAAAGATAAAATCGTTTTTAGAAGACAAATGAAGACTTAAACCACTTTGAAAATTACAGAATTTCGCTTTAAATCAAAACTGGCATTTTTTTTTTTTTGGCTGGTTCAAAGATAATTAAATAATAATGATAATCCTCCATCAGATAAATTATTTAATTTATTTAATTAAATAACACAAATTTAAAATTGAGTATAACCTTTTTTCCCCTCCTTTTCCCCGTTCCTTGGTGAAACATGCATTCAGTAGTTTGTATCTTTCAAAGTTCTATCAAATCCCCTGCTGTGTTGTTATTACTAATGCCACCTGTCTGACGTAGTCAGATCTAGGCCCACGAAATTCATCATGGCATCGGGCTATATTGTACGCTTGTCGTTAGCCTAAGCTTTGAGCCCCCATGAAGGTGACAGTCCGTTTTGCTCACACAACACGATAGATGGCGACACTATTCGGACCCACTGATTTAACTAGCACGTTCTCCATTTTATGCTCGGCAGGTATTTGGTGGCATCGGGCATCGAACCCAGGCCTTCCGGTCTGTAGTCCGATGCTCGAACCACTAGGCTTCTATCAAATCCCTGATGTTCTCTCCAGAAATATAACAGAAAGAAATAAAAAGGAATTTTGTATGAGATTTTTTAAATTCCCAAATAACATTCCAAATTCTTGGAAACATTTGATAATTTTGCCATCCAGAGATCTTATTTACTTTACAATTGCATTGCTTCAATTTCTTAGGCCTTACGAGTGAGTGTATTTCATTGCAAAGGGCAACGGTTGAAATAAATGCTCACAATCTGATTCCGCCAAAGGCTTCAAATAAGTCTGTTAGAAAATAATCTCAATTGCACAAGATGCTTCAAAACAAAAATAAAAAAAGGGGATAATTTTGCTTCTGGAAATTAATCGTTGATGAAATGGTTCTAACAAAAACCAGAATATTACTTGCCGCGCTACCAATTTGTTATTTTAAAATGATTTTTTTTAACTTTTAGGAAATGAAATACAATTTTGATTAATGGAAATTAAAGATTATATTTCTCGATACTTTAAATTAACTTTTCAAACTGTACAAATAAGCAAATATTAACATAGACCTCTTGTGGAATTTTAAAGGGTGTGTTTTACGTGTTCAGACATGAAATATTTTTAAAACAGTAAAACATAGAAATAAATATAATACATTGCTCACAAAAAAATTAGCGGAGCACATGGGTTTAATGTAATTACGCAGATACTTCTGATAACTAACGCAAAAGAAAGCATCCATAGTCTAAAGCAGTGTTTCTCAAACTTTCCATATTTGCGATCCGATATTCAATCATAATTTTCATCCCCATACAAAATTAATGAATTTATTCAATAATACTATACTTTAATTCTGAAGCTACTCCATTACTTTAGCCTCTTAAGTGCCGTTGGCGTATATAAACGTTTCGCTCATCCAAAAAGTTAATTGCCTGGGATTTATATATACACCTTTCTGAAGTACGATCTTTTCTGTGCACTGCTGTCAATAAAATTATTCCGAAGGTTTTCAAATGCAGTAAAAGGACGACAGTGCTTGCGAAGGATTTATTTATTTCACAGAGAAGGTTTTACTTATATATATATATATATTTATTCCTTTTCTTCTCCCCACCCTAATGTATCATATACGCGTGCCTACGTACACGGTGGCATTGGGGAGCGAATCACGTAATTTTTAATCAGTACTTAAGGGATTAATTATAAACCGTACAAATTATCAAGATAAGTGTTAACTTTTGTATATAATTTTATATATGGCAAGTCTATGGAGTCATTGGTGATTATTAAACTTGTTCTTAACATAGTACTGTTAAATTAATAATAAAATGCATTGTGCAGTACTGATACATTTATAAGTGTATTATATCAGTGAAAATGTGTATTTATTTTTTATTATGTCAGAATGTATTTAGTTTGTTTACTTTCAGTAAACAAACAATATTTTTTAAAAATAATCTTTTGTTTCGGCTTTTCAATATGCTCGCACCCCCCTCGAAGAGTTATCACGCCCCCCAAAGGGGGTGCGCCCCACAGTTTGAGAAACGCTGGTCTAAAGTGTAGCAGAAAACAGAAAAAGAGAGAATTGTCATTGCAAGACTGCTGAATCAATTCAAATAATTCGACGTCAGCTGGAACAAAGTTGCTTACGTGGTTCCTCATCAAATTATGACCGATATATCTTAACAGCTCATCAATACAGCCAATGGGACTCAGATGCAAAGATAGTTTCTTTTGGCAACAGGTAGACAAATTTCAAGCCAAGTAATCCAAAATAGGTTTCATGCGGATGGTCAGTTTGCCCATAAAGCCAACTGTGTGTATTCCTTCGACACCGAGAGGTCCGAAGAACGTGGGCTGCTAAGCATCGAGACTGAATGCAAAGTGATTGGAGTGAGTCGAGTGCTGTTTACGGACTAGTTCCACATAAGACATGTTTTGGCATGGGGAGAAAGGGCCACTCGAAATAACCTTATATTCGTCCTGGAAAAACCACATTACAGTAGAGGGTTTTTTGATGGCATTGGCTGGAATCAGCGCATATCATTCGGAAGGGCATTTTGACGGCTCAAATGCATGCAGGTGGGATCCTGAGACTTCATGTTGTAACGTACGTTGAATCCAATGGTGATTCCTTTTTTCCCTCTTAGTGCAGGATAATGCCATATCTTATACAACTTGCCTTGAGGAGAACTTTCTTGAAGCTGAAACAATATAATTTATGGAGTGGCTATCATGCTCTCCTGATCATAATTCGATCGACCGAGTTCAGGACACACTCGGACAACGCGTTGCAGAAAGACCAAGGCCTCCTGTTACTTGGAGAACGGGAAGATAGGACTTCGTCACGAGTAGAATAGTATTCCGCAAATTATCACCAATAACCTCATTGAATCCATCCAAAACAGGTGTGCGCAGGGGAGGGGTTCTAGGGCTTGTCAAACCGGACCTCTTACCGGGATGGCAAATTTTAAGGACGGCATTTAGATTGAATTTAGAAAATATTTTTTGTTACAAAAAATTTGTTATATTTTCTGAAATATTGGGTGTGAATTTGGTATTTCATTTAAAGTATCTTATTTCCTTATTTTGTACTCTGTATGCTTAATGTCAGTTTTCTTTTATGTTGAAACTTAAAGGGTTCGAGGTGGGAGTACATGGTAAATCATGAAATTTGATATGTTTACACATCTTCCACTGGTAACTTTCTCCCCATCCAGGAGTGAGGTTACAGCGGACATTTCTTTCACCTATGCGATGTCTGGTGTCAGCTATCCATAATGGGACAGGGGACCCGTGGTTGTGGTAGAGCAGACCATGAATCCTACAGGGTATCTGAACATCATTGCGAACCAGTTGCACCCTTACATGGCCTCTGTTTTTCCAGCTGGAAATGGAATGTTCCAACAGGACAACGCCCCATGTCACAAGGCTAAAATTGTATTGGAGTGGTTCCAGGAACATGATGCTGAATTCCAGTTAATATCCTGGACGCCTATCTCACCGGATCTCAATTTGATAGAACACATTTGGGATGTAATGGAACGGCAGCTCAGAGTTCAAAGACCACCAATTCGCAATATCTCAGATTTTCGTGACCGTTGCCTAAACATCTGGTACAATCTGTCTCCGGCCATCTACCAAGGACTTGTGGCATCCATGCCACGGCGGGTTGAAGCTGTGTTGCACGCCAAAGGTGGACCAACTCGTTATAGACAAGTGGTCATAATATTTTGGCTCTTGAGTGTATATATAATTTATTTATCTACAAGAGGGAAATGAATAAACGTTAAACAAAACTGAAAAAAATTGAAATTGCAAGTTAACCAGACAATATATTTTAGAAATGATTTCTGAAAAATAAAAATAACAAAGTTAAATATAAAAATATGGATGCTACATTTTTATCAACATTGCTGACTTAGGACAACTTATATATAAAATAATTTATATAAAAGGGGGGTTGAACAGGTTTTGTGGCCAGCCAGCCTTCCCCCTTTCTGTTAATAATACTGAGCAAAAACCTATTGAAAGTAATGGATAGAATATATTAATCCATTACAAGAATAAGGTAACTTACTTAAAAATTGCATTCAAAAATGCAGAACCCGCACTAAATCTGAGTAAAATAAACAAGTTATTGCCAGATTCTGGACGCAAATGCAAATTCAAAGCATGGGATTGGCTGAATAGTAGCACTTTACAAAAGTATAAAACGAACATAAATGAAAAATAAAAAATTGTAAGTATGTAGAAATATGAAAGATTAGAAATAAAAAATAAACAATTGTAAACATACTACCAATTTGCAATTTACAATTTTTTAAATTTTTTATTACTATTCATTTTATACTTTTATTAAGTGCTACTATTCAGCCAATCATCAGATTTAGCTTGGGCTCCGCATTTTTGAATGCAATTTTTAGGTAAGTTACCTTATTCTTATAATGGATTTAGTTATTCTATCCATTATTTTCAAATTTTTTCCCCAGTATTATTAACAGAAAGGGGGAAAGGTTGGCTGGCCACAAAACATGTTCAACCCCACTTTTATATAAATTATTTTATATATAAGCTGTCCTAAGTCAGCAATGTTTGTAATAATGAAGGACCCATATTTTTATATTTAATTCTATTATTTTTATTTTTTATATATCATTTCTAAAATCTGTTGTCTGGTTAACTTGCAATTTCCATTTTTTCAGTTTTGTTTAACGTTTATTCATCTCTCTCTGGTAGAGAAATTTTGACTACATATTCTCACATATTAAGTGGCTGCATAGCGCCTATATATGTTAGAATTATGATAAATGGAATTCAGGTCTTTAAAAGATCTTGCTATTATGTAGCATATATATATATACAGTGGTGGGCAAAATTGTGGACACTTTTTTAAAGTTGTTATGTTTTACAAGTTTGTGTGCTAATAGAAAATGTTACTTTGACCATAACGCCGGCTGGGTGGCGTGGTTGGTTTGTCGCTGGCCTTCTGCACCCAAGTGCGGGTTCGACCCGGCCCAAGTCGGTGGAATTTCGTGAAGTAAGAAAATCGACAGCGTCCATGTCGTATGATTATACGGCATGCAAAAAATCCATAGAGTGTCTGTTTGGCTTGGGCGCTCACGGCAAAATTAAATCCTGGAACAAGTTCGCATCGTCAGAGCTCAGGTGCCTCCTTCTGTGGAGGAAACTGGGTGTCAAAATTACTTGCGGCAATTGCTATCACCTATATGGTGCCGAACTAAAAAGTGATACCAGCTCCTGGGGAATGCACTAGGTCTGTAAAGGTAGAAATACCAATCCGAAGCCCCATTAGAGAGTAAAAAGACTTTTGAAAACTAAGAAAATATGGACAATTATATAAATTTAATTAAAACATATTGCTGCATTGCTGATTGAAAATGAAAAGCATGTGAAAAAGGTTCCTTAAAAACCTTTCTTAGAGTGCGTTTAAATATTTTACTTACTTTAAATATTTTTCAAAGCTCTGGTTTTTATAGCCGGCGTATTTTGCACACCCGTGCATTTCGATCTTATTTTTTGTGCTAAAGTGTATGTTATACGCCGGATTTTACGGTACTTAAATAAACGATGATTATACCCAGAATTTTCAACCACAACGACTACAATATATAACGATTTATGTTACAAATCTCTATAATTTTTATTAATAATATTTTTCTCAATTCCCATAAATTATGTTACGTTTATAATGTTTTAAAAATTGACTTTAGAATTGGTAAATATATTGTTCTTTCGATTGACGTAACGAGTTTTGTAAATTAATTCATAAAAAGTCCTTGAATGTTGTTGAAATGCAAGATTAATATTAGGAAAACTCTCCTTTTAATCGATTTGTTTTTATCATAATTTTACAAATTTAGAGTGTGCTTCTTTGAAAAAGACGAATTGTGTGTGTGTATGAATTTTATTTTTCACACACACACACACACTCATAAGATTTTCATGCATACGTGCGTGATTAATGCTACATTGTAAATATTATTTTCATGAAAATTTTTGTATCAAATGAAGCTTTTCGGTTTTAAAAAAAGAACTCTTAAAATATGGTGTTTTTTAATTCTGAGCAATCGGGGGAAAGTGCAGCAAATTCAGACACAGTCACAACACTTTCTTCCCAAGAACCCGCGAAAGTGAAGCAACACGCCTCAGTGGCGAAGGTAGCGCCATCCTCCAATTTGCAGCAACTCCGATGAATTGACGCTTGATAGATCCTTTTTTCAGGGGGTGAAACAAAAATACCGATTCTTTTTTTAAAAAAAACAACAACATTATTTTGGGAAAAGAATCATAATTTCTTCACACGCAGTCTCTGTGTTCTATTTATTCCTTTAAAGTCTGAAGAAAAACACTGGATAGAAGGGTGCTCTCACCAAGAGATATGCAAATTGTAACCCATCTCCAGAGGACAATAGATTATCACCTCCCCTCGGAGGGACAAGATTTGGGGCTGATCTACATGCTGGATTGCAAATGATTTTCTTATACATGGTCGATGTGAATTTGAAATCAGATGGTAAAAATTTCATTGTAAATTCTTTTTTTACAAGGGCCCTTATTTAGGAAAGGGGTAACGGAAAAAAATTGCGAAGTATATCGAACGTAAGTTTAGAGGAATGTTCATGCCCAGTTTTTCGTTTGAGTCAAAACAAACTTAACCGGAAATTTGAGTAAAGTTGAATCGACTGGTGAGCTGGATAAAGAAACTTTGCAATTAATATTAAATAAAGCTCTTCCCAATAGATTTTTATCCTCTTTTCTTTATAAGTTGCTGTACGAAATAAAGGAAAGATGGCTATTTTTCAAATGGAAGTGGTAACAGTGTCATTATGTGTGTTCTTCAACAACTGTGCTCGGATGTGTTAGAAATTATCGGCTTATCCCAGAGTAATTTATTCGAATATTTTATAAGCAAAATGGCAGATAGTAAATGTATTTGATAAAAAACACACTCTATAAATGAATTCATAAAAATTTAACTACGACCAAAATCTTCTGGAAATAAATGTTTCAAAGGAAAGAAACACAAGGTATATTTGTACATGCCCATGTGGCAATCACGACTAAGATAAAATACAGGGTGTCCAGGCTTAAAGTATTAAAAGTTACGGCTATTATTACGGAACTACGGAATGTAATAATCTATGGATTGGAAAACTCTCCGAGATTTCTTGGTTGTAGTCCTATCGGCCGCACGTGCGCGCATTATTCGGCAATCGCAGACGATAAACTTGTTACGCTGATTTCATTAGTAAAATATGTGAACGCCACAACAAAAGGTACAGTGCGTGCTTTGGTGAACGGAATTTAAATCAGTCACGCGTGTACAGCGACGTGTTCGAACAGAATGGAATGTCGTTTCTGGCTTGCCCAATAGACTTATCAGCGCTTCTACAAAATGAATCACGCGTACGATCAACAGTGTCTTCCCTCACGAAAACTTAAGAATACTTGCCAGTTTGAGATACCAAAGATCCCGTCTTCTTTAAAGTTCTTTCCAATTGCTGTATAGATTTTGATGTTGAAGGGTGGACATTCCACTATGTTCAAACACGTCGCTCTACACGCATTACTGTTTTAAATTCCGTCCACCAAAGTACGCACTGTACCTTTTGTTGTGGCGTTCACATATTTTACTAATGAAATCAGCGTAACAAGTTTATCGTCTGCGATTGCCGAATAATGCGCGCACGTGTGGCCGATCAGAGTACAACCAAGAAATCTCGGAGACTTTTCCAATCCATGGATGAACAGTTTATTACATTCTGTGTGTGATGGTTAGTTCCGTAATAATAATAAGCCATAACTTTTGGATGCTTTAAGCCGTAAAACCCGTATAACTTACTGGATTGCATAGCAGACTTAAAATCCGAAATTAGATGCCGAATCCCGATAGGTGAAGAAAACCACTGATTCCCTTTCCGTAGGAATATCTTTTCAGAGTTTTTAAAAAAAGTAGCGAAGTATTTATATATATTTATTTTTGTGGTTACCCCGTCAGTTTACAGTTAGGCAACTAATTTACATTATTGAAATATTTAATTTCAGCAGCACGTGACATTATTTCGAACCACACTTCTTTGTTGGATCGGAATTGCAGAACAGGAGGGATTGCATATTAACTTCGCACTTGAAGCAATGCTCTTATTTTGATATTTACAAACATTGCTCCTCGTCTCACAGGACAAGTTGACTGTACATTGAGCTAGCAAAAGATTTTCAAGTTGTCCAACTTATGAAATAGAGAGCTACTTCAAATGGGTTCGATTCTTAATTCTGCGATTTGGAAAAGAATAACTAAATGAATTATGAGCTTCGATTTCTCCTTTAGTTCATTAGGATGAAAGAGTCTAGTGTTTTTTGTGAGGAATATTTTGCGTTTTATTCATTTTCAATGGCAGCTTCATAATTATGATGCATTGACGCCATCTCGGTTTTAGTCAACATGTACATATACATAAAAGATTTTGGCTGCAATCTTAGTTTGGAGTGGAAATATATTACTTCAGGTATACATATGTATAACAATCGTTCTCTCTTAATATATATATATAAAGTGGCACAAACAATCGAGAGTGCACCTTACTTTTACTAGATAAGTTCAACTTTCAACATAAATAACACATTATCGAGAAGGGCAAACATGTTTTTATTTTTACACTTAACAAACGGTTTATATAATTTAAAGTAAAAGTAAAAGACAATCAACGAAAACTTCTAAACTGAAAAGTTTTAGAAGCATTTTAAATAAGCATGTGTAGATTTTTACCGCAAAAAATTGAGAATGCACTTATGTGTGTGAAAAAGAGAAAAACTGCCATTAAATACTTTGTACTATTTTAATCTAATTTTGTATAAATTTATCTAAAACCGTTTCAACTATCATTTTTTAGTGATTAAGTTTATTAGATGATTTTAAAGCCAAACTTGTAATTGTAAAATGGTCCCTTGATGAGAAACAAGTATTGATGTCAAGAAATTTATATGAAGATTATTTTTTAAAAAAAGAAAATTTTAACGCGCGAAATAGCTGAAATTGTTGGTAAAATCCATTCATGTGTCCAGAAAATCATAATAAAATTTTAAAATGATGGGTTGACTGAAAATAAACGTGGAAGAGGAAGGAAAAGTATTCCGAGTGATGTCGCAAAAAGTAATATTTTGAAAGAAATCGAGATTGAACCTAAAGTAAGTGCAGTGATACATGCTACAGAAACTTCTCAAATCGTATGCAGAGGTGAAGTGCTGAAACTGGGCGAAATGTAATTAGACAAGCAGGATATAAAAGTCGAGTTGTTAGAAAAAAACCTTTCAAGAGCAAGCAAAATGAGAAAAAGTGTTTGGAATTTGGAAAAACTCGTCAATTGGAGGCCAATAGTTCTTAGAAAAAAATTACATTTAAATAGTATTGAAAATTAGTTCAACATTTTTGGCAGAGACGCGCGCCCAAAGCTGAACACCGCTTCTAAAAAATTTATGTTCTACAGTTAAAACATGATTGTCGTGTATTAGTTGCGTATTCACTTTTCAAATATCAGTTCCTAATTTTCGTTTTTAAACATTTATTATAACAACACCCAACACAAACAATTAAATATAAATTAAAAACTACTATTTTGTGGGAAGGCACACCCACTTATTTCGGGGTTCCGTTATCAGCCAAAGTTGTTTACAGACTGATTGAATCCCCCATCGGTTAGGGAAGGTTCACACATATTTCCCTTCGTCATGGTTTGGAATTCTATGGCTTCATCCAGGGTAGGAAATTTAGCTTTGATAAATGGCTTTATGAATCATATGGTTTACTCTGATATACTTCGAAACAATCTGAAGTAAGTGCTAAAATTTGGGCTTCGATGAAAATTTCATTTTCCAGCAGGACAACTATCCCAAACGCAAGGGACGTAACATCAAAATGTTTTGTCTTTTTCATTGTAAACAGCACTTACACACACCATCACAGTTTTCCGACAACCGCGTCATTGGAAATCGATGGGCCACACTCGAAACAGTGGTCCAAAAGCATAAAATTAGAATCAAAACCCATTTAAAACAAGTGTTGTGAGAAGAATGGGGTAAAATATTTCCAGATACCACCCAAAAGTTTGTTGAACTGGTACCATGACATTAAGAGGTCCTTAAGAGGTCAAAGGACATGCAACTAAATGTTGACACTTTTTTTGTACGTGGTCTTTATTTAAGTTGCTTCTGAAACTTTTAATTTTAGAAGTTTTTCGTTTTTTTTTTAAAATAAACTATTTGTTATGAGCAAAAATATAAACAGGTTTGGACTTATCGGTAATGTGTTATTTATAGTGATAGTTTATCAAATAAAAGTAAGGCATGCTCTCACAATTATTTGAGCCACTGAATGGAGGGAGTTTGAATCCAAAACTTGAAAAAGCCCCAACCAGATTTTTTTTAACAAATATATTGCACAAAGTCCGTAAATATTCATTTGACATTTTTATGTCTATTTATTGAGCAATTTCTGCTGTTCTACTTTGAAACGCACTAAATTCATCTTCATCTCGCACACCAGAGCTCTCCTGCCTTTAGCTTCTTGAAATTTCAGGTAAATGATATTAACTTGATATATTCCCAAACATTGCCAAATGATTCGAGGAACATTTGTAGATTTATGCTTTGGTTCTGTAAAATATAGTTTGGATTACTAGCTTTGCTTTGCTGTCTAGGGACATCAGTTTCTTGTAAGACTGCGTGAGGTATTTTTCGATTAGGTAACGCAGCCACGCGCTTCTATAAGTTTTTTATGAGCTTTAAATTATTAAAAATATTCCTAAGCAACTACTCAGTTAAGCAAGTCATAATTTTTGTTGTAAACCAATCTATATTGGTAATTTTTCTGATCGGTGTTTTTTTTGTTTTATCTTTTGCTTTTTATGGGTCTTTTGAACACCCCTTCCACTTGACATTTCATTTCGTTGGAACCTCTCTCCCTCTCTCACATGATCATATCTGATAGATTTTATAAATACAATGTTTGCGAAAGACGTGTAATAAAAGTGCATTTCCTCCCAATTTTTGAGTAAAAATTGCATTGAACACATGTTTTAAATTAAGGTGAATGAGCCTACGAGACTGGTCACCCCCTCCCTTCCAGAGCTAAGTGAAATCCTGGAGAGTGAAAGAATTTAAATATTCATCTCTTTGCACCTTCCTCCTAGCATTGTTCAGCGGAAGGTTCTTTTCCCTGCCGTGGGGAAAAGGCTAATTTGCGAGGGGGTTGTCATAAGGCAATAATGGAAACATAATGGCAATATGCAAATCGAAGGGAAATAGATCGGGTGATCCATAACTCGGGTGGGGATCATAAATTCATTTCGATACCCCTCCCCTCCCCCTACTTTCCCCCCTAATGGATGAGGCGGCACAATATGTAAACGGTCTGAATCACGGGGGTGTTAAGACGAGAAATCTGGAGCAAGCTCGGAGCGGGGTCATCATCTGCTGTCGCGATGAAGGACGAGGATCGTTTGTTTGGGGGTGTCAGGAGGGATTGTCGGGAGCGGGAAGGTTTAAAAACGAGATGTAGAAATCGGTTCGAGAAACCAAAAAGAAAAAAAAGGGAAGAGATGATATGAAGGAACAAGCTCTCAAGCCAATTCGCTCGGAGAGCAAAGAAGAAATGAGATGGTCTAGAAGAAGAAAAAGAATATCTTAAAACCGATTTGGAAGCAGGAAAAGAGGAAAAACGAAACAACCCCCAAAGATGAAAAAGAAATGATTCCTTGTGGTCAGACGATCGCTCCTATCTTGATGAAACTCACTCAAAGATTTACCGTCTGCTTCCAATGAGGAGGAGGAGGAGGAGGACCATCGGACCACCCATCCCGAATATTGCACTGCGAAGAGGAAATAGTTTCCGATTCTCTCTTCCTTTCTTTTTTCCCCCCGTTTCTTTTGTTTCAATCGCTGAGAGGTATGATTCTCTCCCCTCTCTGCTCGGGCCATTACCGGATAGGGCCAGATACCTGACAGTTAGCTGATGGATCTCCGGGGAGTCTACGTGCCGGACACCCTTCCCCCTTTTAGCATTCCGTTTGCATTTGTACCTAAATCAAGGATTGGAAAGAGTGTTTCTTTTCAGAGGGAAAATATAAATCCATTCAAAAACGTACCTTCACAGCCCAGGAAAAACACATGAATCATTTAAATTGCATATGAGTATCATTAATAAATTGAGTTCAAATGAATGGTAATTTGCTCCCACTAACGTTAACGTTTCTTAAAACCTTATTTTTCTCGCTTTTATAAACATTTGATTCTTCTTTACGTGTGTAAAATATACTTGTTACAAAAAAGTACTCCTTTGATATGTTTTTAAGAATGAAAAAATTTAAGAACCTTCAATGTTTTTAGTGAAACATCCACCAGATTTAATTTCTTAAGATATTTTTAACTGGCGTCGATACATGAATTCGCACACACACACATTCCGTGAGTCTTTTTTCAGCTCTCGTTTCGTTAATTAATTTTTTGAGGTCTTTTAAATCTCGAATAATCGTGAAGAATCGAAGATTAAGAATAATATTTTTCTATTGCGTGAAATATTTTGCATTTTCTAAATGTTTAAAATTAGATAAATAATACTTTCCTCATTTTGGCCACTAATCAATTGAGAAGCGGGTTCCTTCCTTACGTTTGATAACAGACCTACCCCATTGCTTCTTGGGTTCGAACCTCTCTTGAACACGAAAAATTATGGAGTATCTTCTGAAGCTAAGTTAAAAAAAAAGAGAGAGAGAAAGTGAATGAGAAAGTTTTCTGTTTCCCTCCACCTTATTTCTATCATTTATACAAGAATGGAGTTTCGAATGGTTTCTTTCGTTCATTCATTCATGCTTAGAAACTGACGTTTAGTGAACGCAAGCAAAAAATGAAAATCCCCTCACCTTCTGGTTTGGAGCATTTTTTTTTGACTTGCACTATGCCAAGAGGATGCTGACGGCTTAAACGAGTATATTTTTCGTATCTCGAAGGAACAAAATTTTATCTGCCACATCCTTCATTAGGGTTGACTTACAAACTGAATGAGGGAAATTGCGTTTTCTTCGGAGAAGAATCTCTTTACTGTTTGTTTAATTAAGTTTAAGCTCAACAATCGCCTTCACGGTGAAACGAGATTCACCACAAGATTTAACATGATTTAGTTGCTTGGTGCTGACGGTTTTATGGGTGAAGAAATGGATCTATTCTATATTTTAAACAATTCGAGAGAACAGAAAATTTTGCATTGAGAGCAGAAAAATAAAATAATTTATGTTATATCCTCTTCAAATGACGCTTCGAAAACAAACCAAGAATTCGCAGTTATGAGATATTCTCACCAGAAATCATTTCTTGAATTTCGTTTTCGATATCTTTGTACTGAATTTGGATATTCTTAATGCAAAATATTAGAAATTCTAGCTACTAACTTTATATTTAGATTAAAAGGGATAACATCTTATCGCCATAAGGATTCCCGTTGCGCATTGAGAGAATTCGGAGAGAGCCAAACATCGAATCAATGAAGCGAACTTTCTTTTTGAATGTTTTAATTTTTCATCCAATCGAGTGGCAACAGTTTAATTTCTTCACCTCAGTCCAGTCACGTCCGGCGTGCCCGGCCGACTGTGGCTGGACGGACGGCTTCATTGGCTGCTTTTATGAGCGCCTGTTTTCACTTCTCGTTAGTCCTCCCCCCCCCCCCCCAGGCGGGGTGAGCCAATCGATTTTTTTTACCTACAGCTCTTCCACTTTAGAGATCCACACTTTCTGTAATCGACAAAATTTCTGTTTGAAAATTCATTTTTCTTCTCTTTATTCGTTCACACTGAATTTCTGTTTATGGTTTGACACCCTCAAAACGTCACATCATCCCTCAATCTCAGTTAACTTAACCTCGAGCTATGTTTTTGCATCTCATTGAATGCGAGCAAATTTGTGTTTTGTTCTAAAATTGCGATTCTAAAAAGGGAGATGAATATAACGTAAACGTGAGATGCATTTTTCTTCTTATAAAATTAAACATCAACTTCCTTTTTATAGTTGAAATTATTAAATAATATCTAAAGTATTCTAGAAAAATATTTCATTAAAATTACTTTGTTCTTGAATTTTATTCCTATATGTTTTGAGAATTTATTTACTATTTTTATGCTTGCCAATTTTCTGATGATTTCTTCCCAGTTTTGTGCTCTGAACACGGAAGTGGTTCTTAAATTGACTTCCCGGAGCTCCCCTGCGCCTTCCTAGAGGATCCTCGAAGGTCTCGTTTAATGTGAAGATGCCATCCTAGACTAGATCACTCAATTGATTACTAGAGTATATCACAAATTAATAGATTTTTCTACATTATTTATCTGAAATTAATATTTTGTATAATATTTTTTTAATTGGATGTTTACTGTTTTCTTACAGGGAAAAAAAGATGTTTAAAAAATGTCTGCATAAGTAGCAGAAGCTGCCTTAGGAACCTTTAAATCACTGAGCCATGTGTTGGGAGTTAGAGGAGGGGGTGTTCAACATCTTGGGGGGTCGCGATATCAGGCTGATTCATAAAAGGGGGCCCCAGTGATCAACAATTTAAGATCCGTTGGTTTATATCGACTTCCTTCCGTTAATAATTCAATTTAGACAGGATACGAAAAATAAAAAATTGGTAAAACACTGATCTATACAAATGCGCTAATAATCCTCCCTTATTCTTTTTGTCATTTATATGTAGTTTAACGGATTATTTTTAGGTATAAAGATCGCTTAGATATCATTCAGAATAAAGGAATGAAACAAGCCTTAATCAGTGTCCTTTATCCATTGAGGCATCCTTTTAATTCGTTTGTAATAAAAAAATCCAAGAAATAAGTGAACATACGATCAAATCAGTCAGAATGAAGATATATGTAAGCCCCTGTTACCAATTTATTTGTTATTTCACATCCACGGGCTAAATAAAAAAAGAAATCTTTTGGCAATTTTTGTTTTAAAAAAATTTGAATTCAATTACAGGATTTTTTTTTATTTGTATTTCATTCATAGACATTTATCTGATTTTGAAGCTTATAATGAATAGAGATAACTATTTTACTTTTTTACCGAAAAAAACTGAAGGTGATTAAAAATTAAAGTGTTTTCCTTTGAAAATTTTTTTGAATGCTTATATATATATATATATGTTTGTATGTACGTGCCATTCTAATTGCAACTGATGGAAGGAAAGCACATGTGCTAAGACATGCTCAACACAGTAGGAAGGAAACATGATTAAATTTGTAGGTAATTTGTTGTTATACAGGGTCCTACATAAATACATATAGATGCGGCAACAGAAACGGCTTAAACTTGGTTAAGCCGAACTGAGCTTGGATGACAGATACGGGTAAGTCATTCCATGCTGCTTCTTCAAGTGAATGCCACACTTCAACAATAGAAGCGGCTGGAGAAGTCTCTCAGTAACAATATGTAAGAGTCGAAGACCCCCTGTGTCAAGATTAATCAGGATATTACGGACAACAAGCGTTATCTTGTTGAAAGGTAACGTCTCTGAGACTCCGAAGATGGACCACAGTCATCAGCCTTAAAAGCTGAGAAATGGAACGCTGGTTGTTCAGATTCTGACAACGAGGGCAAGAAGTATTCATGTCGTGTAAGTAACGGCTGCCCATACTATCACAGCATTTGCAAGGCTCTTATGATAATATCCAATGGAAGTAAGCCAGATGCATTCTCCGTAACGCCTCCAGATGTTGGTCTAAGTATTTCTATGAAGCAGTGTTAAGGGAAGCCTCAGTAGAGTGTACCGGACAAACAGTCTGTGGTACTCCAATTGCTCGTGCAGATTCTTATCGTGTTGCAAACAATCCCACTTCCTGACTCAAGGTCTGTGATGTAGCTGTATGATTCTGAAAGGCTGATTTTACCCCGTTTTTATCCACTCGGGTATTATAGGCGGAAGGCTGTTGAAATCCTGCATGGGGCGTTCAATATGACCTTCCTGAACTCTTCGATTCTATAGTCTCTCGACATTCAAAGGATTTCAACTAATGCGAGCAGCAGTATTGTATATTGATAAACCGCACTTTCGATAGATCGCAATCCTCAACCTTCTTCCTAAGCAAAACGTAACACAATTTCCTGATGAGAAACCCGTTGCATAACTTTCCTTAAAAACCAGGTGGTTATAATTAAACTTCCCCTACAAATGGCCTCCTACAGCTCAAACGGGTGAACGGAATGCAACGAAATTTTATATATGGGTTTTACACGAGACTCGCTCACTGAATTTTAAATAATATATATATATATATATATATAGGGAATTTTCGAAAAAAGATTCCTTTTTCGGGAAATACATGAAATTTAACTTAATAAACGACCAAAACGGAATACAGAAACAATATTAACAATCCAGACCAAAAATGATGAGTAATAAAATGCAAAACTGGGAAAATCTGTTAGTTGAAGGAGAAAAATGTCGAGATTTGCATGCTTGGGAAGAAAAGGAAGCTTTATGCAAAACAGTTTAGTTTTTGCATGTTTGTACCGAGTTCCTCAAAGAATAGCCCAAGGATGAACGTTGCCGTGAATCCATACCAGACAGTGACATTTGGAGACTGTAGGGGAAATTCAGTGTGGATCCGTGGATTCTTCTTAGCCAAAATGCTGTGTGTTGATTGTCCCGTTGAGGTAGAAATGAGCTTCGTCGCTCCACATGGCCATTCCAATGTCATGGCAAATCAACAGTCATTATGTTGAGTAAATTGAACTTGAATGAAAAACGTTTTGGCTTGTGCCTATCAAGAAGCTCCTGGGCTTAGCGGATCATATATGGGAAGTAGAGCATTATGTATTCTGAGTACTTTTCGTACGTTGCTTAAGAAAAGCCTATCACTCGAGAAACTGCACGTACGCTATTGCCCCCCAATTCTAAAGTCTGTGATTGTGCGTCAACAGCTGTCTTGACACCATCAAGAAGTACCAGTGTGACATGTTTACGGCCTCTTCCAGGTTGAACTCTTAATTTTCCCGTCTCTTCGAATCTCTTAATCGTGGCCCGGATACCCTTAGTAGACATTGGCCCACTGCTTTCTGCGACGGTTCTTTCTACGGCGAGCTTCACGAACTGCAGCAGAAACATTCCCCTTGTTTTCGTAAAACAGCTTCGCCAACAACGCACGTTCAAACAAAGAGACCGTCATTAGTACAATCGGAAACATCGAATTAAACATGGCAACGTCTACAAACGTTTTCAAACAACGCTTTATGCAAAACTAACTTCTGTGCGAGTGTGTTTTACATAAAGCTTCCTCTTCTTCCCAAGCACGCAAATCTCGACATTCTTCACCTACAACTGACAGCTTTTCCCGGTTTTGCATTTTATTAATTCTTGTTCTGTATTCCGTTTTGGTTTTTTATTGAATTTTTTTCCAAAAAAAATATTTTTTTTCTTCAAAAATTCCTTAAATTTTTTTTTAAAATTCCGTGAGCGCATCTCGTGTATAGTCCGTACACAAAATTTCATTGCATTCCGTTCACCCGTTTGAGCTGTAGGCGGTCGTTTATAGGCGAAGTTTAATTATAACCACCTGGTACATTGTTTAAGACGCCATTTCTCCCTCCGTCATCATTCGATTATGTTTATTTGCTAAATCATATCCTAGCATTTTCTTTTTTTTTTTTCGAGTTTTACTTTTGTATCATCCCAAAACTAATTGTTTTCATTACTTTCTAAATAATATTGGTTAGGGTTTTATGAAGAATATATATAAAAGAAAATATTTTCATGAGAATAAGATAGCATTGATCAATCGAAGGATAATTTGGTCGCAAATTAACTTTTAAGAATGAAAATAATAATAATATAAAGGATTATTGATTTAAACGCTTGAAATAGGAAAAACAAAAAATTATTTTGATCTTCATTTGAAAAAAAAGTACTGCTGTAAAGTTTTATTTATCTTTAAGATAAACTTTTGTAAGAAATCTCATATACGCTCTAAATTAAAGTCTAAAATAGATCATACATCTCATACTTGCTAATTCATTTTCCTTTTTATGCGTTTTACTAGTTATAATACTAGTAGAACGTATACTAGAATGTATAATACTAGAATTGGAACTTAAAAGACCAAAATGTGGAGTTACATTAAACATGATGTTGACTTTAGTTTACCTTTTTCCCTTATTTGTTTCCGCAGGCTCTAGCAAAAATAGAAACTATTCGTAATATAATGGGTTTGATTATAATAAGTATGTAAGTATTGACTGGAAAAAGGAGCCTGTTCCTATTCCAAATGTTAAATTACTATCTGAACTCAATTTACATAGACTGGGTTTGATCCTGGAGCGAGAAGGAAAAACTTAACAAAACAACTAAACACGTTTCTTGTAGTAACTTGATGTGCTTTGGCAAATAACACAGTTACCAATTTTAAAGTTTGTAGTTCTTTTTTTTCTTTCTTTCTCGACAATATTTTTTACATTGTCACTATTTCAATCATTTTTTACTTTTGACTTAGAGGGTGTATGAATTATTTTTTATTTATCAACTCAGCTTATTCTATTTGAATTCGAATAACCCCTGTATTAGTCCGGTGGCCAAGTGGTTTAGGCATCGGATCATGGCTAGCGTGTCATGAGTTCGATCCCAGTACCACTAAAGATCCGCCGTGTAGGGGAGCGATGCACGTTAAATCTGTCGAGAGCTCAAACGTCCTCCCGTTGGTGTGATGAGGTAGTTAGGAGAGGGGGTGCCAGCTCAGGTGTCGTCCGCGTCACTTGACCATGGTTCAAAATTACGCGGACCGTCGCCAAAAGCCCTCGTGTTGCTAATCAGTGCGACGTTAATATTCCCTCACTCACGGTATAAGTCCGAAAGCATGGCTATTGAATTTCAAAAACGTTTGTGTAGTGTGAGCCGTTTTTAGAATTTTAACGAAGGTAAACTGAAAAAAATTAGAAATTGCGAGCATGGGAAAATCAAGAGAAACGTGTACTGCTCTGTGTGATTACTTATATTGTCCGTGGTATGTTTCAAATAGAATTTACAAGTTTTGAAACTCTAGCAATCATCGAGGTAGCTTTGTTCTAAGGAGATTTGTGTTTTACTCATGCTACTTTTCTGAAATGATTCGTTAATTTCATTGAAGGATCACCAAAGAACTAAAACGTGAAAGCGCTGTTTCTGGAAAAAGTGGTATGATAAAAAATACGGATGTGTTTCGAAAGAAAATTTTGTTTTAATATTGTATCCTTAATGCTCAGATATATTTTTAAATCTTTCCTCTAGAGACTAACGAATAAAAGATTTGTGAGCTTCAAACTTTCTTTTCATAAACAGAATGCTGATAAGCATTCTATTAGCCTTTTAAAACTTCAAAGGCAGAAATTTTAATGCAAGTTGAATTCAGCTAAAAGACTGGTGCTCTTTGGAAGTAATTAAGAACTTTTTATGAGACATATTCATTATGGGGGATAGTGAATAGTCTTTGAATTCTTACAAGCTTCTTAATTTTATTTCGAGGATAGGAAATTTTTTTTGTATATTTATACGTCCTTCAGAGTTATTTCTTCCTGTATGTGCGCAATTCCTTGGATTTTGCTGATATCCTAGCAGGAACAAAACAATGAAATAAAGAACGGGAAATTCGAAAAAAATGAACTCAAAAAAAGAGGAGACCTGTTTCTGGCTATCAAATTCTGCTGAGTTGTAGGAAAATTCAAGAAAGGTTTTTATTTCTTTGCGGCGCCGCTCTTATTAGTTTAGAGGGATTCCTTTCTCGCTTCTTCTCTGATAAAGCCGATTTCTTATGACTCGCGCTGCTCTCTTAATGGTCTGTCCAGGGTTATATATTAGTTCATCCAACATTGACAGAAGATGCTCAAAACACAGACTGAAAATGAAACCTCTTAAGCAAATTTTCAGCGAGATGTTGGTGTCGCTGTTTACCCTTAAAAGATAAAAAGTTATCTGTAACTGTATCCCAAATATCTGTTAGAAGTGGCACAGTCACTAGTTGGGAAAATATTATTTTAACATGTAGAGGGGCATGGTAACAGGAGCTCACCTCGTATGAGCGGCAATAACTGAAACAGCCAAAATTTTGTAGCAACAGGTATTGCTTCTACGTTATGGATATAAAAACAATGTGTATTTCTTCTAAACACAAAAATGCGGACCAGGGAGGAAGTTATCAGAAAACATCCCAAGAATTCCCCACAAATCCAGGAGTTGTAAAAATTCGCCCAAAATATAAACCCACAACTGAGTAAATAGTAATAAATTTAAATATCGGGAAGACCGCATAGAGACTTCACTGGTAATTTCCCAGATGGCATTTTTACAAACGTTTCACAAGGCAGCAAGCTCTCATTTATGATGTCAGTATTAAAAAAAAAACACATCTCATACACATTTAGTTCTCATCGAAACTAAAAGATTGATAACTACGAAGGTGTAATTTGGTTTGAAAATCATCTTATTTCGCACCCTGGAAAGAGTTTATGTTGGACGTCAGGCAGGTTTTTTTTCCATCTTGACTGCGTGATTCCCAATGTAAAACTCAGAGACGGATGTTTAATGGCATAAGGAGGACCCATATTCATTCTCAAGGATCAGAAAACAGCTTATAATTCACACAAGATCACGCTTATCCATTAGGCTGATGCCTGGTGGATTTGTTTTGGGTGACACTCGTTGTGCATCCCCAATAGGTTGAAATAACATGGGTATGAATTGCAGCGTTTGAATGGAGTGGAACAGTTATCTAAATTTTACATTATTAGCCTTTATAGGAATAGTTTAATGTACAAGTATGGACGGACGATTTGCTCATTTAACACATCTGGTGGTATTTCATTATAGGAATGCTGGAAAACATCCTTATCTTTTATAAAAAGCATTGGATTATCACTATCTATAACGGCCATGGTGAGCCATTAGTAATAAAAGCATTTCTATACCATGGCCGTGAGATTTGCCTTTCCTAGACGACATCCAAATATTTGTGATGAGAAATTTTAGAGGGATTGAACCAATCTTGCTTGGCAGTTTAAAGATTGAAAACATGTGTGTATAAATGTAATTATTGAACTACCGTTTTCAGAAAACTTGTCGTCTATTTTTTAAAAACATCAGTTGTAGAGGGAAAAAAATCTCTAAAATGGCTAAATCTGAAATTTGATGTTGGATAACAAACCTTTTCCTAGTGAGTATAGGAATTCCGAAAGCAATGAGCATTTTGAAAAATTTAACGTTACATTCAATACAGGTGGTCTTAAACGCTGTTAATGATACCGGGAGAGTACGCATTTTGAAAAAAAAAATTCATTATTAAAGTGAAAGTTAACCTAGAATAAAACGATTTCCCATGAGCACATGTTTGCAATGCCTGTCAAAAACAACTGAAATGGTATATCCTACTCCATCCGCCGTATTCTACAAGCATTGCTCCGCCAAACATGTTTGGATCAATTATTGCCTGAGCAGATCTAACGAAAAAATGGGTCTACTGGATTGAAAGATTAATCATTCTGTCAACAACTGAAAGGTGGAAAATGTATACAAAACTTTGAGGAATCAGTTTACTATTTTTTGCAATTTAAAGTCCCTTTAACCCCAAAAGATTTTAAACTCATTTGTACATCCAATAGAGTATATGTTTATATATTGTATTGCTTATACTCATAATTAAGCAATTAAGAGCAAATGCGTTTAGTTAATATAACCAATATAATGTATAATATCATCATATATAATGTTTTAAATAATAAATATAAATAATTGCTTATTTATGCTCCTGTAACACCGAACCGAAAAGCTCAGATGCTTTGTGCTTTTATTTGGTTAGTGGGCTCCAAACCAATTGAAAAGAGGAAAAGATTTTACGAATGCCAGCTTCAGGAATCTCCGATAAAGAAAGCTCGAATGATCTGAACTTCTCTGCGGAAAGCTGAAATACCGTAGAGGTGGGGGTAAAAAGGTCCATTTCGTTCTTGAACGAGACTTTCGAGGGTGGAAGGTCACTTTCGGTTGAAGGGAGGAAGCTGCCACTCAATTTCCAAAAGTAAATCTTTGAGTTTTGATAATACATAAACCGCGAGGTTACCTCAGGCAAAAACCAAATCTGGTAAAAAGTTTACCGGTGAATAATTTAAAAAAAAAAAAAAAAAAGCGCAAGTGTGTTAGAAGAAAGAGAAATACATGCATGTACAGACAATATGTCTAATTAAATAAGTGTGCAACTTCCGAAGAGAGACAGAATGCAGAGGTATCACTGTAAAGAATCATTCTTTAGCGTAAAATGTGTTCACACAAATGCTGACATACCAGCCGTTATTTGACACATAAGGAACAAAGTGTGCAGACGATCAACAGGAAAAGGAAGCGAAGTGATAACAGTGATTTGTCGGCGGTAACACGAATTATAAATGTTATAGATATAAATAGGTCAGCTTATTGAGAATGGAACACATTTTTAAATTATGGTTTATTTTTCTTAAATAACGAGTTAAAATTTTTTTTAGATAATACTGGAACATTTTGGAGGTTTTTCCTTTTGAAATCAAGGGGTGGGAGAAATTAATACGGAAAAAGAAATAATTGTATTCTGAAGCATTAACCCTTTTTGAGTGGACTTAAATATTAATCATAAAATGTATTAGCATATGCAGTTAATATATTTAATCGTAAAATCCCAAAATCAAAAATTTTGGAAACAAAATACAGTAAGTTGAGAAATACCAGCTGGTTGAAATCTATAAAATGTGGATACAAATTGTTCAATATACTTCAAACCCAATTTTTATAAACAAAGAGATTCTTAGTAGTGTGTTAACACAACAGAGAAAAGCTCTGTGAGGCAATGGAGAAAAATTTCGACAAACATGTGACGCATGATAATACAAAAAGTTGGGTTGAAAGGGAAAAAAGGAGAAATCAGTGGCTCCCGGTGTTAACTTTCATCTCGTCTGTTGACGGAGGGCCCAAATGATACAATTTGCGGCCTAAGGCACGCACGCCTCCCCACATCCCCCACGCAACCCTTTCGAACGTGTGTATGGTAATGGACGGGAGGAGGGGGGAGGGGAATCCAGGATCGTTTTGCTTGGCTCGCCAACGAGCTCGAAATCGTCTGAAATGGGGAAGGGGGGGCTGTAAGTATGATCGTTGTCGTTTGTCTGCGGGAAGATAACACCCTTCATTTCTGGAGGAGCAAAAGAGGAAATAATATAGAGAGAGACGATTGGAGAGTGTTTTCGAAGGGAGGGCATAAATTAAAGTGGCGAACGTAAGTGGATGCAGAAAAATGGTGCGCCTCGAAAGACCTGATAAGAGATGGCTTTACGAGCCTTTCAAATCGGCGCACTCTTGATCTTTTGATTCCTGGTCAACCCTTTTTCGAAGGTGGATTTTTATTCTTTCGAAGCACGGAAGGAGGAGATGAACGTGCGCGTTCTGCTCAGAGTCTCAGTGATCTTGAACCTATGCAATCAACAGGTCTCTTAAATTGGATTGCATTAGCAAGAATTCCGATGATCCGCCCCAATTGTTTTTAAAAGGGTTTGACGAGTTTCGAATCGTGTCTTTGATATTGTGATGAATGCTAAAATAATTACTAGAATGGCGTGTTTCGGTAAATCGAGAGGTTGTTTCTGCACTGAAATGATTTACAATTATCACTGAATACCATATAACCTCAGCCAAATGTCCCCATAAGGGTATCCATTCCTTGCGAGTTAGGTAAAATCCGAAAATAAACGAATATCCGCCGTTTTCATGTTAAAGAAATTCGAAAGCATTTTTCGAACAAATAATTTAGATCCTCATTATTTATGTTCGTTGGAGACTTTCAAAGGAACCGGTTGATATTGAACACAATTTTTACTGGCAACTACACAGTATGCCAAGGCTGGATGAGAAAGGGAGAGTTCGTTAAGGATGCGAAAATGATCATTCCATTCGTAGCAGTTTTCCAATTTTGAAAAATATTCTGACAGATCTATATAATTAGAATTTTATGGAGTTTGGTAGCCCAAAGAACATTTTCCTGAATGCAACCACAAATATGTTGATTCCATTTTTAACTAACCGAAGAGCCCGCATTTAGCAAACTGAGCAAAATAAAGCACAAGCTAAAATAAAAATAGTTTTTCCCTTTATCAGGGAGATAAGTTCAAAATGCTAATATATTTCAGAAATGAACTTTCTCAAGAACAACACGAAAGCTTTTTAAAAACGTCTTTAACTATTTTTTCATTTTAGTCTGTAACATGAAAAACTCAGATATTTAAATGATTTTCTAAATTTTTCAGATACATTTATTCAAGAAATAAAATTGTCCTTTTTTTTCTGTAGTATATTTTTATTTCTATACAAAATATATCAAATAAAAACAATTTTTTAAGGAAAAAGACAAGTAGAGGAAGAAATAAGTTTTATATTGACTTTATATAATTCTCAAGATAAATAAATAGATTTATCTGAACTTACTTTATTCTTCCTCTCTACACACATACACACGCATATATTGCTTTGATAATTCACAATATCAGCATTTGAAGCCTACTTTATTGCAATATTGATGAAAGTACAGATATTCGAAATTTCGCTCAGTTAGTCATTTTTATTCACGGCTACGAGGTAAATTAAAAAATAAGTGAAGAAATTTTGGAAATCTCCTTCATATTTATAATACAACCACTGGGGATAGTATTTTGATTGTACTTATACATGTTTTGAAAAAATGTGAGTTACCATTGAAAAAATTGGTTTGTCTTGATGCGCCTTGTCTACGGCGACCATGATCTGCATAACGAAAGGAGTTGTTGCAAGATTAAAAGAAACATGTAAACAGCATGGTAATAATAATTTCGAGCATTTCACTGTATTATTCCCAGCAGGTACTGAGCTCCAAAGTTTTAAATATAGGATATGTTTTAAAAAGAGTCACCCAAATTGTAAATTGTACAAATATTTTTTTCAGATATATGGAAGATATAGAAAGTGAATACAAAGATTTACCATATTATACGAAAATTCAATGGCTTTCTTATCATAAAGTGTTAAAACGATTCTTAAAATTACTGGACGAAATTATAAACTTCTGGGAAACAAAAGTTATGAGTGTGCTGAATTAAAAGAGGAGCAATGCGTAAAAGAGGGGACCTGGCTTTTTTTATTTAATATTACAAGTCATCTTAATCAACTTTTAAACTTCAAGGTGAAAATCATGTTACTACAACTCTATTTGATAATATTAAAAATTTTACTTTGACAAAAATAAATAGAAAAAGAAAATTTGTTGCACTTGAAGCCCATAAATTTAAATTTACTGAATGTACTGACTAAATTGTTAGAAACGGAATTATAGTTCGAAGATTTTCTGATTTTAAAAGTTGTCAGTTACAATTTCGCACTTTTACTTGACATATATCTATCCATATTGAAATTGTTGTGATGAAAGCTTAAAAGTGAACTTATTTGAAATCTAAAGTGATTCTTTGTTAAAGCAAAGATCAATAGAAGTTAGGATTCTAAATTTTTAAACATATTTCTAGTCGATCGGTTTCCTAAAATTTATCGTTTGTCAAGCGAATAATGGTTATGTTTGGAAGTACTTATTTATGCGGGCAATTGTTTTCTTTAATCAAAAATAGCAAAAATTCAGAAAAGTCAAGATTAACCTATCAACATTTATCGGCAATTTTAAAAATCGCATCTCAGCTCAATATTTTTAATCAAATCTTGATAACTTGCTTTATGAATGTCAAATATCTTCTAAAAAGTTATGTTAAATTGAATTTCTTAGAATATTGCTTATTATTTTTTTAATAAAGAATGTAAAATATTTCTAGTTTAGGCTTAAAAAATAACATGAAATGTAAAACGATACGTAGGAATAATATACACTACATTGAGTCTAATAAATGCGCCCCCAACTTATAATAAACAGACCATGTGGCCCGTAATATCGTATGCGTTTGACATGCCTGGTCTAGTGGGAACAAGGTACATAGTGTTTCTCAAACTGTGGGGTGCGCCCCTTCTTGGGGGGCGTGATAACCCTACGATGCAAGCATATTGTAAAATCGAAAACAACAATTATTTTTAAAAATTATTAATTTACTGAAAGTAAACAAGTAAAATACATTCTGACATAAAAAATAAAATACATATTTACACTGATGTAATACACTTATAAACATATCAGTACTGCGCAACGTAATTTATAATTAATTTAATAATACGAAGTTAAGCAAATTTATTGATTACCAGTGACCCCACGGGATTCTTCTATATAAAATTATATGCAAAAATTAACACATCTTGATAATTTGTACAGTTTATAATTAATCCCTTAAATGCCGATTAAAAATTACTCTTTCTTCCCAATGTCATTGTTTAACACGTAAGGCATGTGGTGTAGGCCAATGCGGTGTTGTATTGGGAGGGGAGGGGGTTGAAAAGGAATGAATAAGTAAATCCTCTGGTATAAGTAAATCCTTCCCAAACACTGTCAAGGTAATTTTATTGCATTCTAAAATCTTCAGAATAATTTTATGGAGGGCAGTTCTCAGAAAAGATCGTACTTTGGAAAGACGTATATATACGTTGGGGCAATTAACGTACTGGTTGAGTGAGACGTTTATATACGCCTGTGGCCCTTAGAAGGTTAAAGTCGTGTTGTAGGTTTAACGTCAAAGTATACTATTATTTAATTGAATACATAGTTATTGCATGGAGAGGGGAGGGTGCGAGGAAAATTATGGTTGAATATCGGGTCGCAATATTGAAAGTTTGAGAAGCACTGAGGTAGACCCGAAAACGTCCTCAAATATCACGCTTTCCGCGGTGTCAGCAGACTGTCTGGGATATCGCACCGATCTACTGGCGCGGTTCTGTGGCGGTCTAGAGATGACTGCGGCAGTTCCTTCATTGTAATGGACTGCCATCGTTGCCGACTTTTTGGAAAGTGCCGGGAGTTGGCGTAGAAAGTGGAATTGAGAGAATCTTTGGGATGTTTCTTTATGTAGATGTTTCAAGCCGCTCTCAGAGATTTAGAAACTGCCCATAGGACGGTTATTGAATTCTTCTGTGGTGGATCCTATGTGGAACTCTTCGTATGACTGCCATTAATGCCGGTTTTTGTTGTTTGCTTTGCATTGAAGCGTCGTTTTGTTAATGATACAAACATGGCGTCATCTCATAATTTCTGAAAATTACATATTTTTTTCTATTTCTATCTGTAATTTTTTTGTTTTGTTTCATGAATAAACATAAAGCTACTCGCTTGAGGCATTTCGGCCAATCAAAACAGTACTGTGTCCACGTTTTACTCTCCAATCAAAACATAAGCTAAAAAGTAATGATTACGCAGTTCTGGAAATAAATGTGTTCAATCCAATTACAATTCGAGTCACTTGGCGTTGGTTTGCGTCACTACTAGGACATGACGATCCTTGGCTATACAAAACTGTTTTTTACGAAAAGTTGGTGTTTCCGCGAATTTGACCGATAAATTCCGAGGGGTGATAGTAGGCATCATGTGGACCACAAATCACCACAGAGCATGGGGTCGTAAGCCACGTTTAGGTGGAGTAATTCTCAAAAACATTATGACGGGTGTAATGTCGAGGAGAAGGAAAAGGGGCAATAAGAGGGAAGAAATACATTTAATAGACGCATGTTTACAATACGAACAATGCATCACGGCTCGACGTCAAAAATACAAAGACAAGGGATTGCCACTGGAATTATTCGAAGTTTGCGACCACGTGGATCACCGCACAGCCGACACCGACCGAAGAAGAATTGCCAAACAAGTGAGGTGCGCTAGTGGTGTCAGAAGAAGCGACGAGCAGGAGATCCTCCCCTGTATCCACTAGAGCCTCGTTCAGGTGGCCCGAGAAAAGGAAATTCCAAAGATTGGGGGACGTGGAGGCCAAGGAACAGGTCCACCACGTCCAATTCACCTCCCAGTACTTGTAGCATGGAGATGGTTCCGCACCGCAATCGAAAAATGTGCAGGTGCATTCTCGTGCATTAAACCACACGTTCTAGTGCTCAGTAACTGATACTCCCTTCAGCAACTCCGGAAAGATGTGTTGAGGGAAAAGAAAGTAAGTTGTACCATTGAGGCATTTGGGCAATATATGTATATCCGCGCATTTGCTTGGTCACTCCATCCCCCTCCCCCGTCTGGCTCATCGTCCTCCCGAAGGCTACTCTTATCGGGATTTCCACCGACTTAACGTAGTTTGCAACCCTATGTTCTGTGGTGATTTGTCACCCGATGCTGCCTATCATTCCCCTTCTGAATTTGTCAGTCGAATTTGACAACACCCTGCGTATGCATATATATAGTATAATTAGAGAGAAAGAGGCAGAAATATCAATTTAATATCAAAGATTAATGAAACAGAAAGATAGATATTGGAATTTAAAATCATATGCATGCTTCAGTATTATAAACATTGCTAATATAGGACAGCTGTTATATATAAAAATAATTTATATAAAACTGAGGTTTAACCAGTTTTGTGGCTAGGCAACTTTTCCCATTTCTGATTATAAAACTGAGCGAAATCTTATTGAAAATAATGGGCAGAACTTCCAAATCCATTAGAAGAAAAAGGTAACATACTTAAAATTGCATTCAAACATGCATTACCCGTGCTGAATCTGTGTACAATAAACATGTTATTGCTGAATTCTGGACCAAAATACAAATTCAAATGGTTGAGAATTCTGTGTGCGTGTGCATATATGCATCCAAACAGTTTGAAGAGTGGTGTAATACTAAGTCTTACATCGCAATGGGGATAGAAATAATATCGGGGCCTTTTCGTATTATCTTTCCCATTTTCATTTCTTCTCCAGCAACAGTTGCACATTGCCTTGCCAATCCCTGTCCTTTATCGAATATTTTCAAGAATCTAAATTTCTGCCTTCAATGAAAACTTCCCACCTTCACCACAAAGAATATCTCGGATGGGAAGTATTTCATTATCATGGACAAACTGCATTTCTTAAAACCACTAGCACTAATAATATCACTATAAGAAGAAATATGTGCAAATAAAAAATGTACATTGTGGCTATCTTTTGATAGCCCGTACAGTGCACGTAACCTCGGTGTACGAGATTAAGGACTTCATAGTATTAAAGTTAACGGAATTATTACGGAATAGTATTGTTATAGTTCAATGTATAGGGTGATGCAGTACTTATTTATTTGCAGCGTAATTACTATTTGGTTGATAAAAAAAAGATTGTGATGGGAAGATTAATAACTTTAAAAATTCATAAGATACTGTTTAAAACATGTGATTACCCTATCGAATTTTAATGTTAGTTTAATGTAAATTTCAAATTAAAGTATTATTTGTTGTCTTTTTTATTGTAGATGAATCTACCATTCCACAATCATTGTTTTCATAATTATTTAATTTTGTTATAGTTTTTTTTTAATTTGATTTTTCCCCAATTCTTTTAAAAAACTCTTACGGTTTTTTTAAAAAAATATTTCGATTTAAGTATATTATTTCAAAAAATATTTCTTACTGTATTCGCATAATACGTTGCATTAAATACTATATTAGTAAATAAAATGTATGCTTCACTGCAATTTGTATTGTTTGGGATCTTTTCAGTGGCTCAAATAGATTACTTTTTGATACTTTGAGAATATGTTGGTTTTGATTTATTAAGTTGCTTTAAGATACTGTAAAAATAAGTTGGAAGTTTTAAATTTTTACATTTATTAAAATATTTTTAACTGCATTTTCTAATATAATTTCAGCCCATTAATGTAGGAAGGGGGTGGGGGAGTGACATATTGAAACTCTTTTTAAAACTCTGATTTTGGTCCAAACTCTTAATCCAAAACCTCTGATGTATTCACGCGGCTATTTCATTTTATCAGTGCTATGCTATTACTTTCTCGCAAGATTTACTTTAAGTTAGGCAATTATATGGAATTAGTACACCCCTCTTTTTCCCTCCCACGTATCAGTAATGAAGACCATTTTTAATGCAGGATGCTATAATTTGGAGAGAAATTTCTAAAACTCACTAGTGGTTAGAGTAGGATAAGAAACTGTTGTACAAACCACAGCACTTTGACATTTCATCTTGTTTTCCGTAGAAGCTGAATTATTGTCTGTAAAACTGTTGTATCCTGATTCAGACACAAAAAATAGTGTACGGACTGCTCATCTTCTACAAGCAAGATGAAATAGCAAGATTTCTGATTATAAATATTTTTATCGGTGCATTTCATTCCATTTCTTTTGCTTTGCATTCGAGGCAAGGACCCGCCTCTGAGGCAGGGGTGGCAACCTGCGTACCACAGTGTGGCACGGCGGAGTTGCAACGGTGACACGCGTAGGCCTATTGAACAAATTGATGATAAAAAATAACAATTTTTTTTGAAAATTTTATTAAGCTGCGGTTGTCTGAGACACAAAACACAAAATTTATTTTAATTAAGTGAATTCCAATAGAAAAGGATCTTGTAAAGAATACTTCCTCATTGTTGTGTGCAAAGAGTGTGCACTAGGAAGATTTTGGAATTTGAGGAAGCGTGTTGTTTTTTTAAATATCCGGAAAAAAATTATTAATTCTCCGGCGAAAGCTTTCTACATAAGCATGAAGACTGGCTGGGAGATTAAGCTTTTTAATAATATGCAATCTTATATTTAAGTAATTTAAATATAAGATTGCAGGGCTTATATTGTATTTTTCCTACGATAGTTGGTCATATATCTTTTGTAAACAAACTTCTGCATCTTTTGTCTCTATTTGAAGAAGGATTAACACGTTTTACAATAATGCAGTAACTATCTACCGAAGTTAATAATGTCCTGTAGTTATAACAGATTTAAAAAGTTAATATCAATTTTCAAAAATTCATTCAGTGCTAGGTTGAATGATTTTCAAAGATGATAAAAAAATGCTCATCTTTTCATAAATCTTTTTTCAATTTCTCTACAAGACGTTAATTGTTACCCACCTTAAGTCCAAATTGTAATTATTAACCTACAACACTACACTAGTCTGAAAAGCAAATATAAGAAACTTATTTCAACTCAAGTGATTCAAATTATATTGAATTTTGGAAATTTGAACCGACAATTTTCCAAATTTACACAATTTGGCTGTCAGATGTTGTTGTAGATTTGGATCAACAAATGTTTTTATTACAAACATAATGAAATAATAATATCGCTCCAAAATTAACTAATATACACCTAAAACAACCTAATTGAGTTAGCATTTTCTAGAACTACTCCTTACATAGAAGAATTTGTACAAAATCTAAAAAATTCAAAACTCTCATTAAGCCAATACTGAACATTTAATAATAAATTAGTATTTAATATTTAAAATTACTCATTTTTATTTTATACCTAAAAAATTTATTCAATATTAAGTAAAACATTTATTAACAACAAAACCTAAGTATTTATTATATTATTTTTAAATTTTCACTTTTTAGACTTTAATAAAAAATATGTTTTATTTTCGTAAAAATTCCATAAGCCAATACATATTTTTTTTTTTGCCTTGTTACATCTTTTCGTTTGTTGGGGGTGACACGCATAATCATTTATTATCAGATAAGGGCACTCTTATCAAAAAGGATTGTCGCCCCTGCTTTAAGGTAATGACGAATCGTTCAATATCATTCTTCAGAATTTTTCATCAACGCTTTTTGTAATCTTATCTCTAGAAATGGAAATTCGTTATCCTATATTCGTATCTTCCGGACAAATATGAGAGTTATTCATATTTCGACTAAACAGTTTTACGAATGAGAACAAAAAAAAAAAAAGTCAAACACTTTAGCTAAAAGGTTTCTACGAAGAAATGCGTTTGTGCGCAGGTCATCAATCTATTTTTTATCATCCCGCTCTAAGCAAACGGACCGCAGCAGAGCAAAGAAGCGCCCCGATGAGTGTTGCCCCTGATTCGTTGGTCATGGGGCTGCGAGCGCACGAGATGAAGACTTCTGCTGGCGCGTCACCCCAACAATTTGGGACGCTTTTTTATTCTCGCTCACCATTGCCCGTTCCTAATGACCACTGGCCGTCCGAAATTAGAGCTATTTGAAAATTGATTCGTCAGGGCAGCGGGCATAAAGGGAAAAGAAAAAATAAACTAGGGTGGAAAAAGGAAAAAATGGAGGGGAGGAGGAAGTTTTCTATGTTTCGTAATGAAACAATGGGGCTGCTTTTTATAACAAGTTTCACCTAAAGCCTGTCTGCACAAAAAATCCGAGCAATCATGATTGGGTAAATAATATTTACTAATAAACTTGGAAGGATTTTTTTTAAAAATTTTGAGCGTTTTGCTGCAGAAACAATAGAGGTAGAACCAAAAGCTTGTGAGCCTTTTAAAACGATCCGAATTGGAACAATTCCTAGGGTTATTATTTTTTTTTATGTTTTCAATAAGAAAAAAAATATTTCATAACATTTTCTTAAAAATTTCTTCTTTTTTCGCCCCTTACATGTTGTCTAAATCATTCATTCTATTAATTTTAAATTGATTTTGATGTATTTCTATATTTTTATTATGATTAATTCTCGTCTAACTTATAATTCTGGGATTTTAAAATCTAAATAAATGCATCTTTCGACCTTCTGTACGTTGAGATCACATTCACATACATCAATACCGACGAAAGTCGACATTTTTGTGACCGTGAGGGTTCTTGTAATGGCCGCAAACTCTTTGCCGGCGCTCTTTCTGCTGAACCGTGAATTCGAGTCTTGATCCACTTAAGACTCGTCTTGTGGAGGGTCTGATTTATGTTAAATTTGCCTTGGCTCAAAGTCCTCCTGTTGGTGCAGTGGGGTTGTTTGGAGAATTGAGAGCCAGTTCAAGTGATCTGACCGAGGTTCAGAAGGAGGAAGTCCTTCGTCGATGGTCTTCTGAGTGCGATGTTGATAATCAATGAATCGAAAGAACACTTGAAGTAATTTTAAATTCAAAAAAGAAAATACGAACAAGAAAGCTTCTCAGACGGGCAGAATGTTTCCTTGGAGATTTCATTTGAAGCAATGATATTAAGGCCAATAAATCTTCGGAATGTGCTTTGTGATAGTCAGTGAATTCCTCAGCGTCTTAAAAAATTTCCAGCTTACTTTTAAAATGGCTGCTCTATAAATTCATTAGAGCAGTTTGAAGTAAATCTAATACGTAATACCCCGATTTAACGAATTTCGCGATTTAATGAATTTTTTCCATTTTCCGATTAAAATGAAGTCAAACGTCCCAATTTAACGAATAATAAACCCCGAATTAACGAATTATTTCAGCAGTTGAAATTTTTTTTTATTAGATGGCGTTAGAAAAAATAGAATTTTTTTTTTCAAATGACATCCTTTTTGTCTGGAACAGAAAAAATATTTGTCTGTGTGAGTTTTGAATAGGACAGGAAACTCCTTTCTTACCCATCCTACTTCACAACGCAGGGGATATTTTAAGATTTTATGTTACATTTGATGGAGGACTGCCTATCCGTGCAATTGAAATTCAGGAAGCTGATGATACGTCGGAGCCAATGGATAGCGATTCTGATGCAGACTTTGACAATGAAAGTCTTATCGAAACTGCTAGGTTTTCTAATGCTTGATATTGCTTGGGAACTGTGGAAATGTATCTTACGCAGCAGGATGTAAATGAGGCAGTATTTTTTTTCTGTGTATTAAGTCGAAAAAAGAACTGGCCAAGAATCAGAAAGATTTTCAAGCATCTGTTAGACAATATTTCAAAATGTCCGATTAACTGATCCGTAATAAAATTCCCTCATAATAATATTTTTAACTGTTAAATAAATTGTGTGTAATTTCTAATTATGGATACTTTTTGTGTGCTGGTGCTTATTATACAGTCCCCAAAAGTTCAGAGCAAAAAACTTGCATTTTGTTTGAACCCCGATCTAACGAACAAAATGCTCGGTTACAATGAATTCGTTAATTTGAAATCTGACTGCAGCAAGTTGTAATTTTTTAATTCTTTTCCCACTTTCATGAATAAACTCCGCGATTCAATCAGCTCACCTTCGTCTCACTCTCGCACATTTTTTTTTCAAGTTTTCCAGACTGTATGGAATAATTCAGAAAATACTTTGAATTTTTTAATTCTTGAATAATTAAAATACTTTTAAAAAAAATAAATCTAAGTACAATGCTTCATCACTGTTACAACTTACAAAATCCCCCCTCCCCAAAAACTCCCCACCAAGTAAAAAAAATTATTTGTAAACTGTATAAATGTGTGAGACACACAAAAACACGATTATACTCGTTTGGGACTATGCAATAGTATTCAAATTATTTTCAGATTTCTTTTCTTTGCACACATACATATAGTTTTTTTTATTATTTGTGGATACGTATACTTTTCTGTTATAACAATAGTATTTATATTTTATATCTTTTGAAATTATTTGTAGTCTCATAATAAAATTTTATGTATGCACACTATTTTCTTTTCTTTTTCTCAGCCCAGTGATTTTGGTAAATATGCGCCTTATATGAAATAGTGTTTAATCCTACGATCTAAATATTTTGAACTGAGTTTTCTAATATATACATTCTGTCTCATTATTGTTATACGGGCTTCCTATTAAATTTATAACAATTTAATCTATGATTTATGATTATATGTATTCATATAAATAGATAATAAATTTATTGAAACCCACTTAAAAGCCTCACATAAGCTTTCGGGGGGAGAAAACGACAATCCCTGCTTAACTAGACGACGTAAAAACTGGTGATGTGATTATATTCTCCTTCTAAGATTTAAAAAAAGAACAGACCATAATATTAATGCCAGTAAAAGAAAATGTTGTCAAACATTATTTTAAATCAGAAAAAATAATGTCTTATTTCATAAATTATAACATTTTCTAGTAAAATATTGGACGCTGACTTATGCTATTGATCAATGATGAAAGTTTAAGTTATGAGCAAGAATAAATGTAATTGCCAGATTTAATTATAACGAATAGTTTTCTATTTTTTGTAGTTTGTTATCAAAGAACAAATTTCGAAGAAAAATGATCCATTCACAAGCCTTACATTTCTCTTACTGTATCGTTTTGAGACACGAAATAATGCACCAAACATTTGACGAAAACAGAATTCACAAAAGTTAGAGAAAAAAATAAATAATAATGAACTAAATTGAACAATCCCGAACAAAATAATTGATAAAGAAAAATTTGTCTAGACAAATTTTGCCTTTAGTAAAGCAATACTTGAAAAACAAATATTTATTACTGAAAACTTCAAGAAATATTTTTGAAATAAATCAGTTCGCATTAAATGAGAAATATTTGACTTTTTTTAAAAAATAATTTCCCGAGAGAATCATTTGCGAAAAATACTTTAAAAAGGATGACCCGAAAAAAATTAATATAAAAATAAAATGAAAATACTTTTATTTTTTATATATTTTATTATTATGAGGAAAACAATATTTTTTTTATATATAATATTGAAAATATTATATACTTTCCGCAAAACTTTTGATGGATAAAAAATATGTTCCAAATGCACGCGCTTTTGTTGTAAAATTTTCTTTCATTTAATGTTAAAGACAACTATTTTGTATTTCGTTCTACGAAACATTTTTTACGAAAATATTTCTTAAAATGTTTAATTACTAGAAAATATTTGGAACGATAATTGAAAAATTTTGCTCCAGAATTGGGGCACTACAGAAAAAAAGTATAAAGTCAATGTTTCCCAATTGGATTGTTTTGGATTTCCGGATAATTAATTATATTTAGAACCATACAATTAAAACGTAGTCGGTTTGAAAGTTTTGATATTTTCCGGATACTTTCTACTGATTTGTAACGATTTTTCAATTATTTTTAATTCATTTTCCTACACTTGACAAAAATCAAAATGAAATGTAAGTGTCATTCTTTTACAAAATGATACACAGTCTCTCTTGAGGCTTTTTAAAGCTGCGCAGTCTCAAATCCCGGGACTTGAAAAGGGGTTGACGAAGTATTTACTAAGTACTGGCATAATTTTAATTTTCAATCAAAAAATGAAAAATTGGGGCCCACTTACCAAGAGTGCGTGAAAGGAGGCTGACCGGCCGCGAAGGCTGCATAGTGCCCCGACAGGTCCACGGGGGGCCCGGAGAGATGATGAGGGTCCCCCAATGCAGGGGCCCCATGCTGGGGGTGGTGTCTCAGCATCAACATGTCCGAGCAAAAAATAACAGCTGCAGGGCGGACGTGCTTTTTCCGGGGCGCCTCTCCGGAATTCTAATGGGGCGCTCTCTCCGTTTTGCGGCCGTCGTTTGGGCGGTACGAGTGCCCTATGTGATGCGGGAGGAGTGGGGGTCGGGCAGGGGCGGTGCGGCGCGCGCCGACGCATCCTGATAGGCTCGCGTCGGGAAAGGTGGCGGAAGCAGGAGGGGGAGATCATTCTCTCTTGCATTTGCAATCGCTCCGGCGGTCAGGTAGGGGGGAGGGAATGCGTTCGAATTTATTGCCGCGACGAGAGGAAGGGGGTGGATTGTCCGAGAATGACCCTTTAAGAGAATCTAGACCCGAAAAATGGGTAGCGTTTTGTGGTTCTTCAACAGAAGGAATCGCTTTGGAAAGAGATCACATTCGGATGCTGACGTCGGAAGAACAATCGTTTCTCTCCGAAATCACCCGCTGAGATCTCGAGTTAATTACTTCGACAGATGCGTATGACTTCTGAAGGAACGGACTGTTTGAGAAAAACATCGGAAAAAGATATCACTTTTTTTAAAACTTATTCCTTGTGGATATGACTCGGAAGTGCCATCTAATACTTCTCTTACAGAAAGTACGAAATATATTTTTTTGTGGGCATACTTTTTGTCAGGTGACACAGCAGAAGGGAAATGTAGCGAACCTCAAAGAAATGAGAAAAACTCGCCTTACTCGCTCCTTAACACTTTCAATGACGACTCAGCTGTTTAAACGAAAGCGTAAGAAAAGGACATTTCCCTTTTTAATTTATTTTGATAATGTATACAACTAAATTTTAACTAAACATTTCAATACATTGTAAAACAATATAAATATAAAGCTTCTAAAGTGTTTTGGTTTCACGGAATCCGTTTTGTAAATAATTATTCACTTAGCCCCGATAATTCTGTACATGACTGAATGGTTGCATCCATTTTATTATCTCAAATAGTTCCAAAGATTTGATTATTTTGCATTAATCGTGTAGTTACTTACGTGGTTTAGACTCAAGATGAGGGAAGTATTGTGGTTGACTAGGAGGAAGAGGGAAATAAAAAGACGGATCAGATGGACTCATGGCCTGTGCTAACCAGAAAGAGGGAAAATCTTTTGTGGGACATCAGAGTCGTAAATCTCACCTGAAATGGGGACGAAGCTATTCAGGAACGAAGTCTCTATATTTTTTGCAAGGACGTAGCAAGAATTGTTTACATTACACACAACAAATAAAAGATTTCATTTCAGAGTTAAGGGAGGTCATCTCGCTTGGCATTCTGAAAAAGAAAAACTCATCCATGTTCATTTCAAGAGAAACTATTTCCCGATTAAAATGTTCTAATTGTAAGAATGTATCTAATATCACTGAGCATCTAAGAGACACACTTGGAACAGACCTCCTCCTCCGAGTATTTGAAAGAGGAGAAATCCCAGGGGCTCGTGGTTGGGTGATGTCATCTTCGGCTCGCCGAGTCTGATGGGACCCGCAAAATGGCAGAAAGCGGTAAATAGGATTAAACGGACTTTTTTGCGGGGAGTTTTGGTCATTTTCGGACCGCTGCATCCTCCCCTTCTTTGGTTAGAACATCCTGGATGGAAAGAGGGGAGGGAGTGACAAGTCCTAATTTAAGGGAATCCCCCCTCCTCTGCATACTCTTCGACATGCAATCACTGAATTGAACCAGCAGAGCTGTTTGCTCTGTTAACGGAAATTCGGTATTCAGGTGTTTGTCATGAGGACAATGTCTCCCTCTTCCACACGAATTTATTTTTTTAACCTTAAATGCATATCGGTGCTAGGACCAGTCTCATTGCGTAATACCTTTTCATAAGTAATTATTACATTTCCATCAAAAAAAGTACTTATCCCTAAAACCTTTCATCTGAAAATATTAAACTTAGAAATACACTAGTGTTCAAAATTAAGAGAATTTGAATATTTTATCGAATTTCGAGAAAAGATTTGAACAAAATATAAAAATACTGCTTCCAAACAAAGATGCATATCTTATGTGTAGAATACGTAAGTGTATACATGAATGCGGACAGAGTTAGACGAATGACAGCTCGTGTACCGAAATCCCAAAATTTCATCCCTTAGCACACATCACCGAATTTCTTGGTGTCTTTTTTCAACAGTCGGTTAAACTAAAATTCAGACGGTAAAAATTACTAACTACGATATCTAGATGATGAAATGAGGCGGCGAGAATTGTGAGTAGACTAGAAGCAGGCCAGTCTCAATTTCTGATTTATAAGGAATTCGATTTAACACCTCGTGTTCAAATTATGGAAACAGTTTCAGAGTCGTGAGAAAGCCTGAACAAGATTCTCCGAGGGCCACGACGACCAGAGAAAAGATCACAATTTGTCCATTATAGAGAAGCGTTACAGGTATGTTACAGCTTCTTAGCGGCCACAGGAACCTGAGACTCATGGGGGACTGTTTCTAAAAGACTTAATGAAAAAGGGCTGTTTGTAATACAAACAGCCCTGAGGTGTACGCATACAAACTTTGCATGCATCCAGCCCAATATTACTAACAGAAGAGCCCTTTAAAAATAATACAGGGATCATAGAAATTTGAGCATGGATCAAATGGGCAGCCGTTCTCTTCACTGACGAGTCCGGTTATTCTCCTCGTACTTTCATATGGAGAGAACCAGGGACATACTACCTGCCCTCCAATATCAGAGAAATCGACCAGTACGGTGGTCGATGGTGTGGTCCAGCATTACGTTGTATGTACCCACACATCAACATGTCTTTGAAGAAGGCACTGTAAATGCTATGAGATATGATGAGGTCTTGGAACCCTATGGTTACCTTTTCACTGGGGCAGTTAGCCTTGATTCCATTTTAATGGATGACAACGTGAGACTACATAGAAATCATCTGGTTAACGAATTTCTGTACTGGGAAAATATTCACAGGTTGGATCTACCAGCCAGATCTCCAGACCTCAACCCCACAGAGGATGCATGTGACGCTTTGGGGAAAGTAATTGCAAATCGTAACTCACCCCCTCTAAGGCCTGAAAACAGAATTGCTGAACACGAGGGGAAGTAATTGCCACAAGAACTTATAAACTTCTTTACTTCCAGAATACAATCACGGTGAGAGGCTTTTGTATTTATAAAAGGGGGAAATTTAAACCTCTTATTTACCCATTTTTTTATTCTGTTCTGCAACCGCTGTGTCATACCTTCCCACTCAGGTAAGTATTACGCAAGATCATGTGTGTGCGTATTATAACCGTTGAATTGTTATATTTTTGGTATTATATCAACCCTATGTACATATCAAATTTCATTAAAATCTGTCCTGTACTTCTAGAGATAATCGACCAAATCTAAAAATGCTTTTAATTTTAAACACCAGTGTCATTTGTCTGCTTTGCGTTGTATTCTTATTAATATGAAAATTATGTTTACCTCCAAATAGTTAAAATAAAATTACACAACGGTGGCTGAACATAATTCTGTGAACTACAGTGCATTTGCATATGTTAAGCTCTAGATATAAGATAAAGTTATTGAAATGCGTAATGTTGGGAATCATTAATTTAACGTATAATGTATGATCACGCGTGGTTTAATGAATGACACTGAGTCGCACTCATTCTGTTAATTTATATTTTTTCATATATATATATACAGATATATATATATGTTTATACAGGATGATTCAATACTTTTTTCGGGGGGAAGTAGGGAATACGTCACATAGGAAAGTATGTCCCCAAATGTAAGAGGGCGTTGCTTATAATTTACCCACTTAAAAGCTCGCTCGACCACTCCTGTTGCCAATCAATGTACGAGATGGCTTACGAGTGATGAGGAGAGGTAATCACACACACGCACAGCAATTGTGCTATGGGCTGAGCCCTGTCGTTTTGAAACCACATATCTTGACAGATATGACCAGGAACACAGCCCAGCAAAGTCGGTAAAACTGTCTCGAGAAAGATTAGGTATTTCCGGCCATCCAGTTGGGTTGCGGTAGCAATTGTTCCAATAAACAGTCACCAGCCCACACATTTATGGCAAAACGATGCTGCGCAGCGTGACTTCTCACATCATAAGGATTGTCGTAAGCCCACATATGTGAATTGTATGCATTGAACATACCTTCACAACTGAAAGATGCTTCCTCTGTAAAAAGGGCAGAAGCTGGGAAACTGGGGTCCCTGACACCTTTCTGTACAAACCATTGTGCAAATTCCACACGCTTCGAATAATCGTTAAGTTGTAGTAACTGCACCCCTTGCAGATAGTAAGGATGCGTGTGCACTATCCGCGCGCCACCCTGCTGACTGACAGACCCCAAGCAGCTGAGCAATATCTCGAGTGCTGGTATTCGGATTATTTTCGAAGAACTGTAGGACTCTTTAGTCGACGTTGGCAGTCAGCGTCAGTTGTCTTCTCAACGTATCGTGCATGTGGCTGAGCAGTGAACCGTGTTCGCCCAGATTACGATACCCAACTGCAAACATTGGGTGCTGTGGAATTCTGCCAGGGTTTTCATAAACTTGCCTAGCTCAGCGGCCCCTTTCACCTGCTGCCGCATATTCGCAAGTTCTTGATTCGTAAAACGATTCATCTCATCAATTGTAAGTCAACTCTAGACATTGATGGCAGCAGGGGTCGGCCGAGCTTTACACTAGTTGGATATCCACAGTGCTTTTTGTAGGCGTAACTTTTGGGGACGTCCTTTCTGATGTGAAACCGGCTTCCCGACATCCCCACGAAATTTGAACGGAAAGTTCTGAATCGCCCTCTACATATATACATATATATGTGCACTATATATATATTGATATAAACATATTTAATTTATTATAATACATTCAAAATTAATAATTATAAAAAGTTATATTAATATTCCCTTGCTTACAAGTATCATCTTCAATATTTTATAGAAATTTTTTACACTTTCTTTAGTTACAAATAAACTATCAAGGTGGAGTGACATTTTTTAGTTATCTCATGGTTTATGTCTTCACACCAATTGTTCACAGTGGAGGACTCAAATTTTTAGATTTTGGTTAGGAAAGATTTAGGTGTACCGTAAAATTCTGCCAATAACGCGCACTTTTAACACAAAAAAATAAGATCGAAATTTACGGATGCGTATTATATGCCGGGTATCAAAAATGGAGCTTTAAAAATTAAAAGAGAAAAATGAGCATAGAAAAAAAATGTAGACTTCTACATAGATCGAAATGCTGTTTATTTAAAAGAAATGGCATCCCTTATGAACTTAAAGGGTTAAAGTTCTAGATGTATACTATTTTTTCAAAAGCTTGAAGTAACTCATCGAAGGAATGATTTCAAAACATAAGAACATTTCAAATGTACGTTTCAGGTTGCTTCATAAAAATGGGGATGTGTGTTATACAGCGAATCTAGCTAAAAATTAAAAATTGTAGCTTAAAAGTGCGCGTTATATGCCGGACTTGACGGTATGTTTTTTTTGTTACTTTTTGTTTTTAATTTTATTTGAATTTTTGCACTATTATATGGAAAAGTTGTGCTGCAATGGAAAGTTAATTACAAAGCAATGCTTCACCGTTCATCCCAGTTCCAAATCAGTGAGAGCCTTAGGATTCAAATAGTTATCCATTTTAGTTCAATGAGACTCTTTCTCACCCTTTCAGTCATTCCTATTTCTTTATATTTTCTTCATACTTCTAAACTATTAATAAAAACACCAAGAACCTGAAACATAGAAGTATGAAGTAAATATAAAGAAATAGTAAGGACTAAAATGATTAGAAAGAGTCTCTTTGAACTAAATGGACTGTCGTGTTTCAAGTCAATACCAAGGTTTTTTTAAAAACGGTTTTATTCAGCGAGCAATCGACAGACCTTACGATTTGAGAAAATGAAGCCAAGTAAAGTCTAAGGGGCTTTACCACTTATGTTCAGATGTGTTAAGTGCTCTTCTTAGTTACGGGTTATACTTGAAAGTTAAGGATGATATACGGGGCTATAAAAATTAATGATCTAATATTAAAAGTCTTCTTTTTGGACCATCTGTTGAGAGAAATAACTGGGTGTTTAATTTTCGACTTGAAGGTGTAACGGAAAATAAAATATAGGGAATTTAATTTTAGATCTAATTTAATTATCCTTACATACTCATGCAGGAAATGCTGAAGGAAGTGCAATTTAAGAGTTATTGAGCCTTTTTGACATAAAAAGCATAACTAAAAAACAAATTCGAATGGATTTCTTTTTTTTTACCCTTTAGTACATTTATTTACATATGTATTTCCCACCTGCTTCAAAGAGTGGAATATTTGTTCCCAATAGAGACGCCTAGTGAATTATACACTTCATTCAGAACATTGGATTCATACAGAAAAAACATGTTTAAAGACAAATAAACATTCCTCTTCTGAATATCGATGTATTTAAATGTATGACATATGTAATACCGATGTATTTTATTCTTTTCTTTAAATCGTATTGAAAATTTATTAACTTCGTAATTTTGAACCCATGGTTGGATGAAGAGGGCACACTAAGTTATCATCCCCTTCTCCCAACATTCACACAACGCCAACCGGAGGACTTTTAGCCCTGGCATTTTTTTAATGTGCACCTGCTCCTCTACACGGCAGAACTTCAGTGACACTCGGGTTCGAACTCTTAACACGCAAGAGTTCGTGAACAAATATTACTAAACTTTCGGGATCACCTTTTGATGTGGCGGTAAGGGATGAAAAAATGATATCTTCAGAACCCGATGTCATTTGAATTCACAGAGTTCCTTCGAAGAGCGACATTTGCTAAGATGAATAAAAGAGTAGTGCTTCTAAAAACTCATCTCAAACCCAAAGGGACTTTGCAAGGTTAAAATCGAGAAGAAATGCATGAAGGTTAAAAAATTAGTTTTCATTTCAACTCTTTTGACATTTAAAAACAGCGTGATAAAACCGATTAATCGAGATTGCTAAAACAGTTTGCACTACTCGAATAGATTCGAAATTCAAAATAGATTGCTCTCGAAAAGAATTTGAAGATGAGCAAAAGTCAGAAGTATATGTTTTACTCGTCAGAAACTAAGTCTAGGTAAACGGGACATATTGCCACTCCCCCTCCTCCCCAGGAGTAAGGTATATTCCGGACTTTTTAACATTCGTTTCATGTTATTTACCAGAATTTTTTCAAAGTGGATGCCAAAACACCGCCGTCTGCGTGAAGTGGGCGAGGAAAACACTTTTGCTTTTGGTTTTTCATCAGTTGACTCTGATAGTAAAAGTTTGTATCATTGAACAAAATATGCAAATTTAAAATGGTTATCATCTTTTTATTAAATGGTCGTCAAATTGCGTCTAATTAAAAAATATATATTAGGGGCACTGTTCCCCATCCAAACAACTATAAATGCTTAAATCGAGTAATTTTTGTTTATTTTTTAAAGCAGCTTCCACATCTTTTAAACCCCGAATAGAAATTTATCTCGAAATGATGCAATTTCGCAAGCCATGGTGAAGGAACTTCTTTCCCGAGTGTTTCCCTTCAAATATAGAATAACATTTCACTCGAAATGAGCCTCCGGTCATTCTTTCTGCTTTTGCCGCTGTTTTCTATCGTTTATTTCACGTCGTTGACCGCCGAAGATAAAAGAAAGTCTTCTCGCGCGGTGCTGAATAAATAAAACAACAATCATTGGAGGGGGGGGCATCAATTACAGGCGATTGGTTGCGGAGAAAAAGGTTCCACCATTCATCACCGAATAATATAATTACCGCACAATGGCTCCCTCGACTCCCTTAATAAGTGCGCGGGAGGCAGGAGTATTTCATCTCAACTCGGTCCGTCATCATTAATGCAGGAGGACAGCAGCCAGTCATTGAGTAGGTAAAAATCGCGGCTTCCGCCAGTGCCGCTGCCTAAAAACTCCGCTTTTTCCGGACGTCTTTTATTTAAGAGTAAAAATTTAAATATCGCAGGAGACTTGTAACGGTCTCCGTTAAGGGGAGTCATTTCTCATTCATCCGAGCCATAACGTGGCACAAAAATTTCGGAATGAAAAAAAAGGCCGAATTCATTTTTGAGAAAGCCCTCCGCTCATTAATCGCTTCTCAGCGGGAGGCAATTAGGATTTTTTTCTTTCTCTCAATTATGAAAGTCATTTCAATTTGCCTTTTTATTGCTTCAATGCCACAATAACGACCGCCTCACGCGGAAAATTCTGTTATGACATCCAATTGGCGTTTTAAATAATAATTATAACCGGATTCTCACACTTTATGGCCCCATCATTAGGACGAGATTTTCTCAAGAAAACATTAGAATCGATTGAAAAAAGTAATGTTATCGTCAATGGACCCAAGATTTCCGAGAGAAAATTTCTCCACGTCCTATTGGATTGATTCTTAAAGAAGGGCCTTCCACGAGGATCCCTCGACTTCAACATTGTTGTTTGATATCGTCGTAAGCACGAGAATATGCTAAATAAAATAGTGTTGTATATTCTCAATGCTAGACAAAGAACCCTGAAAAGTGATTTGGAAATTCGACTCGCAATGAGACGAAACATTGTTCCCCTGCATTTCTTTCTAATAGAACTGACCCAGTCGAAAGGGGGGGGGGGGGTTCCGCGAATAGATTTCTATAGCAAGAAAACTGTTCATTGCTTGCGTTTCAATTTCTTGAAATCGTGTTTGTTAAATAATCTGATCTACGTTTTTCAATGAACACCGTTTTGCCCGTTCAATCCACTTTTGGGGGCCATGTTATGCTTTCAAAGTATTTTTTGTAGTTTTCTAGTCCTAAGAAAAAAGACCTCCTGAATAAGTTTCTCAGTGCTCATTGCAGTCTGAGAAACTAGATAGCATTCTAAAGGACTCAAATAAGGAATATATCTGGATGCGTTAATAAGTTAATTTCTTTTAACATTAAAACTTTTTTAGTTGTAGAATCAGATTATTTTTATCGAAAAGGTCTATAAATATCCTATATTCCAATCTAACTTATTTTCCAAAGATATTCGAAGAAAGGGGTATAAAATCTAAAAGATTATACATTTACATCGTGCGTGTAAGAGATTCAAACGATTAACAAGGGAACACACATGTTTCTGTACTAGTACCACCTACAAAACAGAATAAAAAACTAATTTTAAATACTGGAATTACTTTTTTTGCCTAAGAAATTTCAGAAAATTTCATCAAAGAACGTAAAAAGTTGAGAAAGATTCTGGGCGTAAAATAGGAAATATTGTGGATTCTCCCAAAAATCTTTCTTAAACGTGGCTCAAATCCGTAGCCAACACTCCTCGTACAGCTTCAATAGGCGACTCTAATAGATACTCAAATCACCAAGAAACTAGTTCTCGTATTGGACGAAATCAAGGCAGTTAGTCGCACAAATGCGAAATCGAAGGATACAGTGGAACAAACAGAAAGATCGCACAATGGGAAGCAGCCTCCTCAAACCACTGAACATGAAAACAAACATGTTGTGCTGTAACATATTACACTACAACATTGAGAGTTCCAACACAAGAATTCTTTTGGCGATATATCATAGGCGTACAGGGCTGAAGTTCTTCATGGGATCTCGCCTGTAGACAATATTGACTTTTTAGAAGAATCCCATTCTGCGTGAAATACGACGACCGTATTGGAATCTGGAGGCATGAAATCACGATTCTCGCATAGTCCTTTTCTTAATGATATGGATTTTAATTCTTTCCTCCGATATGCATTTCCGATAAAATTAATTAGCAACTAAATTTCGATACTACAATACCAGGTTACATGCAGCACACAATCTTTAAAAAAATTCATCTTTGCCTATCAGGTTGCGTAACTGTATTTATCTGTCAATGGAACACATGTAATAGAAATGTGGGAAATGATTGCTCCAGCATATACTTTCCTCTTCTACACCAGATGAACTTCGGTATGGAGTAATATAGCGTAAATAATATAAAAGACAACTTTCTTTCAATGCTGAAGGCACACGCAATAGTTATTGCCAGTCATGGTGGTTACACACACATATGGTTTCTTCGAGTCAAAGGAGATTATCATTTCACTCCTTTCTCCCTTGTTTTTTTTCTGTTATTTTTCAAATCAATTTAAATTCAATATATCATGCTGCATTAAGAAAAACAAGCATGTGTAATATATAAAAATTTTAGTATGTTAATATTCACGGTGTATTTATAAATAACTATATTTACTTATTCACATATTTATCTCTATTAATTTTGAAAATTTTTCATGTTTTAGAACCGAAAAAAAGTTATCAGTTATTTGTTTCAAAAGGCTTCGGAAAATATTGAGGGGAAATAGTTTTTTTCTGTCAAATGCTTGTCACCCTCATTTGAGATTCAAAAGTCAATTTATATAAGCATCAGTAACTCAGAAATTTTACTCATGCGCATTGTTGCCCAGTATAGTGAAGTCCATCACCTACTATCGTCATAAATGAGTTAGTAATAGTGATTTGAACGGAAGAGTTATTCGGTGAGTTGTGGTCCTGCTTTTGTGATGGCTGTGGACGAAGTAATTCTAATAAAAGAACCCTCTGGTACATGCGACTCCTCTGATTGGAAACCAGGGCTAAATGTTTTAGATGATTCCCGTCCGTCAAGAGGACATGGCCTTCTTCAACAAGGTAGTAGATAAGGTTCTCATTCTTTGGTAGTAGACAAATTCTACCTAAGAATGGTCGGGAAAAGGCCGTTCACAGTAAACTTTGAAAGAAAAACTACTTTAGAATTAAAGTATGAAATAATATACACTTGACTGAGTTCACAGCAGGTGCGATTGTGAAAGATGATCTAAAACGAGTTTGTGCTGTTTTGTAGAATATCTATAAAGGAATTTTACATTGAAGCAATGGCACTTTATCCATTGGGTGCTTGAGGCGGGTGCACAGGGGCCTGGATAAGTTGGACTTAACCAGATTCTCTGGTTATAAATCTCTATCCGCCTGTGCCAAGGGAGCCTGTTGATCTTCTGTGCCCAGGGCTCGAAATGAGCTTAAATCTACATTGAATTGAAGAAGAGTTCTGAAAATTATCCTCATCGTTTTATCCACCCTTTTCTTAGTATAATAAAACAAAAAGCAGAATATTTATTTTGGGGTTTCCTAATCATGTATAATCTGGTTCTGCACAAAGGTCGAGCGACAGTTTATTAGTCTTTTAAAGTACAGGAAGACCTCGAAATTTGCAGGAGAGAGTCCGATTCGTGTTGTGAGACCACTGAGTACGAAAAAAGAAAGAAGGGAGAAAAAAGCTGGCTCATCGGTTGTTGTGGAGCAACAAGAGGAGAAACCGCAAATTGTCAACAACCAGAATCCCGTCCGTCGGAAAGTGAGTTAACTTTTTTCTCGCGAGGAGCAGACTCCTTAAATATGCAGATGAGCTCCTTCATTGCGGGTGGATAATGTATACAGAAGCTTTGATGGGGAAGGAATGCTGTTCTTTTTTCTACGTGCCCCCCTCCCCCAAAAAACAGGAGGGGGCTTTAATGGTGGGGCCGTACTCTCGGTTAACACATCAAGGGGATGTGACATGTTTGATAAACACGATACGGGTACCTCAGGCCGGTCTCTTTCATTATCGCCATTCCGGGTCATGACAGGTTCACGCACTCAGGCTTCAAAAATTTCTATTTAATCGTGCTCCCTGGGATGGATCTTTCTTTCTTTCTCAGACATGTATCAGAGACTTTGCTAAAACAGCTCTTTTATGGGAAGATTTAATGTAAGGTGGGAATGGTGAATATTTTTAGAAAGCGGAAAATAATTCCCGAATGAAAAGAAATTGAATAATTGTTTTCACTAAAGAATTCAAAAGATCTAAATTAGATGTTAGTAAAGGGGAGAAATATAAATATTGCTGTCTTCTGGCGAAGAACCACATCGCGACGAATAACAGGTGTCCAGGTTCGGCAATTCAGCATGTAATTGCAACGGCCCTCTCGAAATGTTTTTTAATTCAAAGAAAGTGTTTCTTAATCGGTCTCTGAAAGACGTTACATGTGTACGTTTGTTGAAAATCTTGAACATCCCACGTTCGCAATCGTGTATTCATTCTTTTTTTTTCCAAGACTGTTCATGCCCTTTCTATTTCGTAACCATATGAAAATTTTCCAATATTAAATTCAGGGAAATTACTTGTATCCGTTCCTTATATAAAGAAAAGTACACCAAAACATTTTTTAAAGCGTTCTGCTAAAGTTAAATAAAACTTTTTCTTGGCTTACTGACATTCCATTTCATTTCTGAACTACGGATAATCAAACAAAGAGATTTGAATGAAAAAACTTAATTTGTTGGAGACTTTTTTTTTTGTACCGTCAATTTTGTAGTATGTATTGGAAAATAGCGTTTCTTTAGGATCTGAGAAAAAGAATGTTCCTTCTATTTTGAAACTTTTCTCAGAAAATTTATTTTCGAAGGAGCTCTCCCTAAGTTTCACATTTTAGAGGGATGGCCGTGGTAGCCAAGGGGTCAAGGTATCGGACTCAGGGCTGGCGGGTCAGGAGTTCAAGCCCAGTACCACTGAAGACCCACCGTGTAGGGGAGGGGGCAATACACGTTAAATCTGTTGGTAGCTCAAACGTCCTCCCGTTGGTGTGGTGTGGTAGTTAGGAGAGGGGGTGACAGCTCAGGTGTCGTCACTTGACCGTGGCTCAAAATCACGAGGTCCGTCGCCAAAAGCCCTCGTATATAGCTGAATAGTGCGACGTTAATATTCTCTCACTCACTCCCATTTTACAGGGAAAAGTTATGTGTTCCTAATGACAAAATTTATAGATTCTCAGTCAAATTCTGTGTTTCAGGAGAGACAAAATGTGTGGTTCGCATCTGACAAACTTCTCAGCGAAAAGGGTCATTAGGGTTAAAAATTTGAAAGAAAAAAAAACTGTACATCACTTTTTTTGTTGTTGTTAGGGTTTAAAATTTTTGAAACAGAGTGATTCAACCCTCCTTTTTCTGTGGTCACTTCTGCATGGCCGTGGTCAGGAATGGCGTAAGGCGAATCGGGGAGCTCCGCTCGAGCCATCAGTGACGTATTTACGTATCCTACCTCGAAATCAAAGGGGCAGAGGGAAAAAAAAGGATCTCACTTTCTCCCCCTTCCCCAAATGCACTCCTACGCCAAAAGGGACCGGCATCGTATGCAAATTGAACGAAAAGGCTGCGGTTTTTTTTTCGAAGGACAGAAACGAAAAAAAAAAGCATTTTGTGCTATCAAAAGATAGAACTCCGTAATTTTCATTCTCTTAATTTTTTTTTGGAGGGGGGGGGTATCCATTTTCCAACATAAATTACAAGGGTGCTATAGTGTCGACTGGGTGGCGTAATTTGTTTGTTGCTGCCCTTGTGCGCCTAAGGTTATGGGTTCAACCCCGGCCCAAGTTGTTTTATTTCCATGATGCAGAAAATCGACAGCGTCCATGTCGCGTGAATATGTGGCTTTTTAAAGGGCTCCTGTTTGTCTCAGGGGCACTCGGCAAAATGAAAAATTCCTAGTACCATTTCGCATCGTCAGAGTTCAGGTGCCTCCTTCTGGGGTGGAAACTGGGCGGCAAAATTACTTTGCGGTGATTGGTATTCCACCTATATTGGTGCCGGACTTAAAGGTTATATCAACTCCCAGGGAATGTGCTATGTCTGCAAAGGAAAAAACAATGCGCAGCCCATTAAGAAAAAAAAAGACCCAGAGTAGTTTTAAAAAATTTTCTGAAATTTCTACTTTTTTTCAATTTTGTTTGTTTGTTTTTTAACTAAATTGGAGATTATGTAAAAGAAAATATATTTTTTTTTTAAAAAAAACTTTGAAGTTACATATTATTTCAGAAAAATGCTGGTTAAAAATCCTTCAAAAATTATAATTATATATATATATATATATATATATATATATATATGGCCCAGAATATTGGCAAATTCAGGTGAAGGTTGGCTGGCCAAAAAACTTTGTTTAAACCTGCATTCCTAGTTCCTAAGGCTGGGAGTTTGCTTTTAGTATTTCTGTGGTTAAATCTTTTCTATTATGACTATAGTTATCTTAGGTATATAACTATTTTTTGTATATTTTTGAAATGTATATATATATATACATTTTTATAATTATTGCAGTAATCTCTAAAAAAGATAACAATTAGGTATTTTTTAAAATGTTTGTTACAATTCTGGTGAAACGATAACGCTTCAACCGTAAAAAAATATTAAAGAAAAAACAGCGACTTCAAAGTAAAGCATTAATATATACCAATAACGTGAGTTGTGTAAGTTTGGATGCAACCTTCTGACTACTACTAGAATTTTTCATTTGCAGCCATCCGTGCTAGACCTTTAAATCGTTGTTTAAGAATAAAAATGCTATATTTGTTATACTCGTATTCGTATTTCGGAAAGAAGAAAAACCTTTTTTTATCAATTGAGCCAATATTTGAACAGAATCCTGAATTTTAGCGACAGTGAATTGGAAGATTACGAACAAATCTGACTAGTGGTCTAAATACCCCAAAAGAAATTTGATGAGACGCGTTCATTCACCCTGATTTTGCAAGACTTATTACAAAAGACCCTATATCTTTCATTTATATTTTGCCCTAATTTATATAAATGCATAACATGAATTATTTTTTTTTAAAGAGTACAATTTATATTACTACAAAAATAATGCTGTTTCACTTGTAGGACTGTTTGATACATTTTTCTTTTACATTGTTTAAAATTTAGGTAAAGCTTTGCGAAAATCAATTTTAATTCAAAACAACCAAAAAGACGCATTACAGAGTGTCTTTTAAAAATGCATATCTGTAGAAATAAACAATGGCGACAGACGAACAATTATTAAAAGTTCTTAATACACATGCACGCGATAGTTCGTTCGAAAGTATCTGAAGAGTGACTGGAGTGTTTATGAGAAAAAATATTGAAATTATTCAAATTTCGAAATAATGACGGTGGCCTTTTAACCTTTAGTGATCTGTCAAGGCTGATGGAAATTTATAAACGCTTCTGCAGAACAAGTGAAGCACTTAAAGGCTGGCTTAAAAGACAGATTGAATCATTGAGGAGTTAAAAATCGGCCTCACGAGCACTCTACTGAGACAGTATTTGTGGCTCGACGCAATGAAGAGATGATGGCTGAATAAAAAAATGATTGGTACATAACATTTCAAAAAGTAATTCTAAAAATCAAAATTTTCAAGCTCTTAAATCAAGTATCTTTAGCGAAGAGCCACAAGACAGAATGCTGGAAGAGAAAAGAGCCTAACATTCCCAAATAGAAAGCATCGAGAACAAGGAAGCAAGCCTCAAAATCTGCCACCTTCCAACTTGATTTTGAATTGTGTGTGCCCAAGATAAAACACCTCTTTACTTTCAATGAAAAAAAGGCATTTTTTAGCGATGCATCGAAGTTCCTTCTCTTTCCGCAGTCATTCGGGTATGGCGTTGGAAGCAAAACACTTTTACAGCAGATTGCTTCAGTGAAGTCTCTATCATGAGTGTACAAGTATTGAGGACTTACAAGTGCAGTGTAACTTGAAAAATAGATTCTGGAGTAATAGGCGCGGAGGAAAATTTTATGTGTTAGATTTAGATTATGTGTTAACCATTTAGATTAGAGAATGAATAGATGTTCCAACGGGATTCTGCATCTTGCCTTGCGGAAAAGTCCCACCACCACTTTACTTTAAAATTTCTTCCTAAGATATCCTACCTATTTGAACTCCATGGAGAAAAACGGAAAGCACTTTCGGAATTTAACTCCAAAGGGCGGAAACGAACCCGTGGAAAGAGTAAAATCCTTTTGGGCAACTATCAGCAAAGATGACATCTAAAAAAAATAGTGTACAGTGATTGTTCGATGACGTTACTAAGGCCAAAGAAGATATGTCACTAAATATTCCCAATATTTTCCGTCCATTTAAGTGAGTTACATTACTGATTTTTTGAACCCCTCGACAATGATTCTACTTTTTTGAATTGTTTCAAAAAATTCATTTCAAAAAACTTAACATTATTATGTTATACTAATCGCTTACAAAATATGTAGAATGTGAAATTCTAACCCTTTATACTTACATGTTTACAGAAATTGGTGCAAATCTCACAAATTATATCAATGTGTGTATGTTTTAGATTTTTTTTATTACTTTGAATTGGAGTATATATATATTTGCTCCATAAACAGAATATTTTTTTATTATAAACATTGATCAAATCAATTATAACAGAATCAACATTATGCTGCAGGTTTGAAAGTTATGCCAATATTACAATAAATCAACTAAGGATAATAAACAACAATAAATAACGTAGATGACCTCCATCAAGTAAGTGTGGATACGAATCAATAACAATAATAAGTAACAAATGGAATTTCGACAAGAAAAGAGATCAAAACTAGAAATAAATTTTGCAGTTATAAGAATGATGTTTAACATTAGTAGATTGCTTCTACTCGAGTCTGAATTGAGCTTTCAAAGTAGGCTTTTGGATTCTCATAAGAAAACGTTTTTTGAAAAAAATAAATTTTTAGATCTTTTACTTTCATAATATATTAATTTGAAATATTTATTTTCTACAGCCCATGGAAGCAACATACACTGTTGTTCGTAAAAAATGCAATACCATGAAGGAATCATCAGAATTGAATGAATTTTGCAGCAAATATCAATTATATTATATTACGTAAAATAGTAAAGTTTCAGAGCCACCGTGCATGTGTGGCGTGCGCAGCGCCCTCTGAACTGATATTGAAAGTCTTTAAATAGAGGGCTGTAGCGGGACGTTGAAAATAGTTAATGATTATTTGTTAGTGGAGAACGTTTAATGAGACCTAAGTATGCCACCACGATGAAATAAAGAGAAATTCCATCAACGTACGGAGTTTGAACGGAGGAGGATTATCGTCCTTCGAGAAGGAGGATTTTCCTATCGCTTAATAAGAGCACGTGTGCTGCGGAATAGTTCCACAGTGATGCGACTTTGGAAGCAGTGGACCAACGAGCACCGAACAACTCGAAAAGCTGGCAATGGACTACAGAAGGTGACGTCAACATACGACGATCGACTCCTGCTCCGCATGGCGGTGAATGACCGTACATCTTCCTCCAGGAAGCACGGTGGTCTACTGCTACTGGTGTATTATTGTCGGCTTCGTCAATTCGTTACGTCTGCTGCACCGTGGATTGCGTGCAAGGGTACCTTTATACAGGGTCCTCTTCACGGCAATCCATAGACGGCTGCGTCTGCAATGGGCTCGTGAGCACACAGCCTTCCAAGCTGATTGGCACCAAGTTGTTTTTTCAGATGAATCACGCTTCAATTTGTGGGACCAGGATGGCCATGTGATGTGCTCGCTTTCCTTTCCCTAATTGCTGGGAAAAGTGGATAAATGGGTGATCAAAAATTCTGACCTCTGTTCCCACGACCATTCCTTAGAATCCGAGAGTGGACATATACCCCGGTCTGAGTGGAATTTCCGTTTCCCACGCATCATCAGATGACAGGGTATCTGGAAAAGATAGCCCGCAAAGGGTCCCACGCTTTGAGGAGCCGACGGACAAGAGATTTAAGAAAAGCCGAAAGAAGGAGCAGGAGGAGGGAACTGGGCTTTAAAAGGCAAGGTGTGGGAATTTGAGAAGGAGAATCGTTCAGAGGCCTCTCTAGCGTATACAGAGAGAAACAAACTGCGTTTGCACCCACGATTTAAGTCGAACAGCGAAGCCGAAGTACTGTGGCCTCTATTATCGATAAAAGGGTGTCGACTTCACGTGATTCTCATGATAATGTGGATGTTTGAGACAAGCTGAACTTTACTGTAAAAGAGACTAACTGTGATCCCGATTTCGGAACGATTGAAAAAATATTCAAGATAATTTTCACTTTAATAAATTGTTTTGATAAGCTGAATCAAGTCACTACAGCTGCATTCGTGTTAGACGCTATGCCGGCGAACGCCGCCTTCCAGAGTGCGTTATCGAACGACATAGTGGCCCAACATCCGGAGTTATGGTTTGGGGTTCGATTTCGTATCTTGGACGATCCAATTTGCTACGAGGGTAATCTCAATAGCGACAGGTACGTCCGTGAAGGGCTAAAGCCCGAAGTCGTTCCCTTCCTTCAAGGCATCTTTCAACAGAATAATGCACGCCCACATGTTGAAAAAACTGTTCAAGATTTCTGTTCAGCCCAACACATGTAACTACCTCCTTGTCCTGCTTATTCACCGGGTATGTTACCTATTGAGCACATGTGGGATTTGGTTGGTCAGCGTCTCGCTCGTGATTCGTGTCCTGCAGCATCAAAAGACGAACTTTTGCTGCGCATACAAGCAATATGGTATTCTCTTCCTCAAGGAGACTTTCAAAATCTGTTTGACTCCATGCCCCGTCGTATAGCAGCACTTATTTCAGCGCGTGGTGGCTACACCAAATACTGATTTCGGACACTAATATTGCTTTTTTGCTTTGAAGATTTCGTCATTTATTTGTACTGATACTAGTCGTTTGTGCATTAAATTTTATTTAATTCTGATGATTTTTTACAAACAGCAGTATATTAAAAAAAACATTTGGATTTTCAAGTGAAAAAGGAGTCATTTTAAATGAGAAATTTCGCCTTCTTTTTCAACATTAAATACATATTATTATTATTATTACATTACATTATATTATTATTATAATATTATATTATTATTATTACATTATGCTATTATTATTACATTATATTATATTATTTATACATATTATTTGACTTTTTATGTGATTTTTCAATAATTTATTTATATTTGGTTCAATAATTTTCTTTTGGGTTAGAAATTTTAAACGCTCTCGTTTGTTTTAAGTTATACAATTAACCCTTCATTTTCATGAATATTTGTTTTTCTTTCGAATTCTTTTAATAATAATATATTGTCGAAAAAAAGCAGTAAATGAATTTGTTGATTCAATTGCATATATCTCGTAAATATATTAAATGAAATTTTCTTAATTTTCGAGATTTAGATTACTTTGTATGGCTTACAGTAGTTGCAAATATTCCTGCTGCCGAAATACTTCCAAGGTTTAATACTACGAGATCTGAACCTGGAAAGCTTCACCACGGAACCTCGTTTCTCTTATTTAAATGGCTCTTTGGGGTCCGTGTTCATTAAACAGGGGCTACAAATACCGGGGGGAGACCCGAGGGCGAAGGAGGCAAGACGCGTATTTTGTCACTTGCGCCTTGGCGTCAAGTGACCGAAACGCCCCACTTCCCGGTATGACGCGCAAGGGACCCCGATAGAGAATCCTCTGGAGAACCCCCCCCCCCCACTCTCTCCACGGTGACTGTGAAGGAAAGGCCTCTTTGGTGGTTGTGAGGTTGATGTACTTTATTCAACGAATTATTTTGGTTGAGGGGATAAGAATCATTTTAGATGTTTGGAAAATATATGGTAAAAATAACTTATCGAGTTCCGTCAAGACTCGAGAGTTAAGTAAAACTAAATTTAATTTGTAAAAAAGATTATAAATATTCTACATCTATACTAAACATTTCTTAAAAGCAAACAAATTAAAGAAGTTTTTTTTAAAAGTTATGCAATTGTATTTGTAAAAAAAAAAAAAAAAAAAAAAAAAAAAAAAAAAAAAAACCTATTATCCAGAACATTTTACCGTTTTTATATGAAAAGACTAATGTAAATAAAAAAGACACACTTTTTTTTAAAAAAAAAGGTGAACTGTTTAAATCACGTTCATATTTATCCCTGCCACAGTCATGGAATATTGTTACAATGCCCCCAGATCTGTAGTTGTTTGTGCCACTCTCAGAAAGTCGTTTGAAAATCATGCAGATCAGTATTCTTACTCCTCTTGTTAAAGGCAATGGAATGGGGATGCTATTATAAATATGAGTGTTCATTATATAGAAAAAAAATCTTTTTGAATCGTTAAGCAGGTCGTTTCAGTCATTGTCCAGACATTTTTGGATAAAATTAGCACATTTCTCGCCACTAAAAGCATAGTACAATGAATTCCTTCAGAACCTCTTGAGCTAAGAGTCCTCTCTCAGAGCACCTCATTTCCCAATTTATCTAAAAGAGAGTAGAACCTTTGTTTTTTTAAAACTTAATTTGAGTCTCATTACCAGTACCAAGTGCACGGCTAGCAAGAACCAAGGCGCTGCCCTTTGTATAATTACTACGCAATGTTAATTCAAAACGGCAAAATAAACCCGATATGTATAGTTTTCGAGAATTCGAGACAATTGAAAGACCGTGTGAGGAACAGCAGGATCGTATGAAATCCCCATCGCTTCACGAAAGCAAAATATCCAAATGAGGGCAATCGAAAGAGCTACCGGAAATACTCGGACATAATTCCCACGGAAAGTAAAACTTCATTTAACGGTAATTGTGGTGAGTATGTGTGTGAGGCTCAAAATGCGCAATTGATATTGTCACTGAAAGAATCTCATTGGGAATTTTTCTTTCTTCCTTCTATCACACTTGGAAACTCCTCTCTTGCTGTTTCTTCAATCGACAATTCGCGTTGAAGTATGACTTTTTTCTTATTCCGCTTTTCATTCGTAGGAATACTGAAATTTTCATTTATGCCATAAACTTGAAAAATATTTTCATTAAGAGCTAACGGATCACAATCCCGTATTAGTCCTGCAGTAAAATTTCCTTCATTTCTATTATGTTCGAGGGTTCAATTCCAGATGCAAATACCAGTTTTCAAAAAAGAATAATATGAAGTATTCTGAGTTCCGGTTTTGAATACTGAATGAAAAATTAAATGAAACGAGAGTTCTCTCGCACGAGATCTCGTGTCCACAGAAGGGCTACTTTCTATGCGTCATCCTTTTCTGGCAGCAAGTGCGGACCGTTTCACACAAATGAGGAATTGACCCCAACAAGCACCCTTGATTTGTCGTACAAAAGACCGCGAGGGGCTTTCTTCAGGGTGTGGAGGGGAAAACATATCCTACCCCTCTGCCCTTTATCCGCCATCCTCCAAAGGAAAAAAAGAACATTTCTCTCTTTTCCTGTACTCGCTTCCACATCCAGTCCTGTCGCCGTATACAGTTTTATACCACACACACTGGAGCTAAATGAGGAGTCGAAATGTTAAGAAAATTTGGGATTTTATAGATTATGATACATAAGGAGACTACTTTACTCGGGTTTTTTTTTTTTTAATATTACAACTCGTCACTCAAATTATTCATTTTGGTTTTAAGTTGTTATTTAATTTTTTTTAGTTCTCCAGTCAGTTTTTCCAAATCTAATATAATTTCGCATGTAATTTTCTCACGTTTACTTTTACAACAAACTTTAGTTAAACTAAGATCTTAAATATGTGAAACCTACCTACCACGGCGATCTTTAGCCTGAATGTCAAGTTTGCTCTTTTGCAAACAGAGCTATTCTTCTGTAAGTGAGTGAGTATATTTAGTAATAATTCCATACAAAAAAAATTTTAATCTGTTGCAAAAAATATTTGTAAAATCTAAAATTTTTGAATTTTTTAAAACATTTTTTAAATCTCTAAGGCTTTTTTAAATATGTCTCTTTTCTTTCAAAAACTTTTTTCCAAGTACCTTATAATATACTACATAAAACTGTGCATGAGGTTTTTTCTACCTCAGCTCTTTAGTTTTTTATTAATTTTTTTATAGTTAAACCTTCCAAGAAAATTTCAAAAAATCATTAATTTTGATTTTTAAACTTTTTAGAAAAAGTACAATACATGTTAGAGCTAATTCCTTGCACAGTTTTACAAAACATACATTTCAGAACATGTATAAAAAAATTTCAAACCCATACATCAATTATCAAAAAAGCCTTAGGGTTTTGACTAACAGTAAAATGTACAAAAATTCAACATGGAGAAATATGAGTTTGAAGTTTTCATTCCAAGAATATAGCATGATATAATATTCATCGAATAGTCTGAAACTTTTATGAAATGTTAATTAGCTTATTTAAAACTGTTTACCATAAAAAATTTCACAAATGTAGAACAATTAAATAGTATACTGCCATAATGGACATATAGAAGAAAACGAGTGAAAGATCAATATTTTATAAAACTTTATCTAATAATTATAAAAAAATAAATACACACACTTCAGAGCTAATTACACGCTCAAGGCTAATGCACAACATGTGCAAAAGATGATTTTATGCCTTTATTTTTTATTTTCTTGATTTTAAAAGCCTTCGCATGTTAAATATTGTACACGAACGAAAGCAAAATCAAATAACAATTTATAAGTAAAATATATCAAAATCTAGGAACTGCATATATGCAATTGTTTAAATATATAAAAATTGGAGAGTTTTTTTTTCTATTCTTGCGAATTAGATTTTTAATTATCTGAGTTATCAAAATGATATTTAGTATTTATGTTTTGGGAGAATTCGTTTTGAAGTTTTAATTTCATTCATAATAATATCATAAAAAGCACTCACAACTTTTAAATTTTGACCACAAATCCATTTGCTCTTCCAATAAACAATTCACAAACTAGAATTTTTGCATAAATTGCACAATTCTATCTTGAAATGATTTGTTACTGCATATATAGTGTCAGTCTCATTGACGTGTGGTAGAAAAATATAATTAATTCATTTTTATCAGACTCTTTTCTAGCAGATAATCTGAAATGTGGGCGTGGTAGTTGCTGTCCAGCATCAAATATTGCTCCATAACTTGATAAAAAATGCAGGTAAAGCTTTGAAATTTTACAAGCATATTTATAAAGATTTGAGGTATCGTATAAGCCAATAAAAAATTTCGACAGGTTGATGATTTTTAGTGTACTATATCACCTTATTGTAGAGCTAGAACTATTATTATTATTATTAAAACTATTATTAATATTTAAACTGATTCGGATTCATCACTCTGTGCATACTCATCTTGATTCCGCTGATTTCCCGAGAGAAAATTTTAAAAAAAAGCAAACAAAGCGAACTTATGAAGGTCTTACTCGGGAAGTTTGAGCAGTATATCTTCTTACCTAATAACCTTTCTAGGAATATTAATAGGTGCTTGATACGAAACCATCGCAACTGTTTTTTAGCCCGAGCATTAACGTGCACAAAGTCTTTCAATGTCTTCATTCATCTCATCTCCTTGATTTGGAAGAAAAGCGGAAGTTGCGCGCTTGGAGGAAGTCTTCTCTCAAATCTTCTTACACTTTCCAATTTTCCTGACCTTGATTCTGATCTAACTATTTTCAGGCATCCAAATTGTTTCAATTGTATGTTACAAGTTGTGTTAAGAGAGAGTTTATTTTTATACTTTTACCTTATGTGCCACACTTTATGGAAAATAAGATACTTGATTAGGTTTTCAGGTATGTAAAAAGGAACATCACTTTTTTAGAAGGGAGAATTTTAGGCACATTTTGTGTGTGAAGTGTCATTTTTATCATTTCCCTTCAATTCTGAGCTCCAACTCAGTGAAAGTGTCGCAAATAACGCACGGTCCTTAAAAATCACAGTGAAATATTTAAAAATCAATCAAAGCATTTTACTGTTTTACTCACTGAATGAAAACTATGTTTTTTCCAAACATTCGATTAAGAAATTTCAAAATCATTATATGCGTGTCTTTTATTTCTATAGGATAAATACCATACGTATCAGTACAGCTGCAGTAAAGAGATCTTCCCATCCACTCCCGCATTTGTCAGGTGAGTCAGTGAGTCCCCTCTTGGCGAGTTAAAAATGGTTTTAATTTGTTCTGGAATCCACAAACAAATCCCCGAGGAAAAGTCGAAAAACATCGTTCCCGTAAATGAGGGATCCATTCAAATGCGATCTCGTTAGGGCCGAGGAGGGGGAGAAGTAATGAACTGTGACCAATCAAGGAAGAGAGCAGCTTCGCTCTTTACCCGCTCAAAATAAATAGGTGGCTTTTTAGGGAGGGTGCACGAGAATGGAGATCGGTGGGAATTGCTCAGCTCGTCGGAGATTGATAGCTAGTTGGTATGATTTGTTCTACAGCAACCCATCTCCGGTTTTTTTTTAAATACTAAATTGGTCTTTTTGAAGAATATGCTAAATCTCTACCTAACAACGATTTCTTAGGTATTATATGCCTTACGATTATCATGAAGTAGAGATAGGAAATATTTTCGAAGAAAAATAACATCTGAGTAACGAAAGACGAACCCGCGACGAAAAGTTATTGAGGAGATATGAAAGATAAGATGATCTCATGACTATCTGCCATTACATTCTTGGAGAATGAACTCGAGTGGTAACATTAGTAAGGAAATGGGGGGGGGGATTATTAACAAATGGATTGCTCTCTATTCAATCGAAAGCTTTTCTATGTGGAATCGTTTGTCATCGCTGCTGGAACTCGTAAGCAAATTTTCACATTACGTGTATTTCGATCTATTCGAGTTTTTTTTTTTTTAATAACTGTGTCCTCCTCGCTAGTCCCCGAGCGCGCGTGCGCCGACCGTTCTAATGAAGCGGTCCCACCCCTAATCGCTTTAATCCCGGCGCCCCGTTTGGTCTCGCTCCGAGTGGCGCGGATTAACGGCGGAGAAATTAATTAGACTAATTGGCTTCTCTGAATCACTGCAGCTGATGAATTATTTGGGATATAATCGGCTTTTTTGGGAAATCCCACGGATGAAGGATTGCACTGTAATTACATATCTTTTAATGGATCCCGGAGGAGAATTACTTAGTCCGAAATTTTTCTTCCCTTGTGCTCCGTTTTTCCACTTTTCTAAATTCAATTGAAAACAATTCGAAGAGGAGAGGAAATAATGAACTCACCGTTTCATAATTCGCTTCGAGGTCTTAGAAATTTAATACAGTAATAATTCAGAATAATTAGTTATAATTTTTATTTTTGCAATTTTTTTTACCACCTCCAAATTTGTCAGCTTAGATTCTGGAAGCGTAAGAGCGTCTGGAGTGATGGTGTTTTATTCTGACGAGGTTGTGTAGTTCAAACACGACTTCGAATGAAACAGAATTTGTTTTCTTACTTTGTCACATCTGCTTCTCGGGACTTTCTTTTAGATTTTACAACTCCGCCCCCTTCCGTTTCTAAAGAGCATATTGATTTTTCTGAAAACTTTATCTTGTGGGCGAGTGGCCAGGGTCGAGTTGTTTGTACAGAAGGGGGGAGGCAGCACTCCAGATGGACTTTTTTATATTTTGATTGTTCGAGAGGGAATTAAGGAGAGATAAATCCTTCTGAAAGGAATCGATCCCGGTTACAGTTCGAAGAGCGAAAGCAAACAAACTGTGGAAAACCTTAATTGACCGATCCATATTGCGGCTCTCAGAAGAAAGAAAAGAATAAAAGAATCGACCCCTCCTTGACAATTCTTGTTTTATTTTCTCGGAAATACATACTCCAAAACTCTAATTTCGCTTTAATAACGCAAATACGGGCTCTACTTTTCATTGTTGCTGCTTCTTGTTTACGTAAATAATTCACAAGTATATCACATACTACATCCACACTCACACACATTTATGATTTCATTTAAATTTTATTAACGTCCCAGCTACCATGGGGCTATTGGGGTCTCATACTTTTGAGCCTCCATCAAGTGACGAGGAGGGTACCTGTGTCGGCACCCCTTCTCCAACATTCCCAAACACACCAAAGTAGGGTCTTAGAGTCTCGACAGATTTAAAGTGCATCTTCCTATCTTTTTGGTAACTGAATGCTGTTGGGTTGATTTCTCGGGATTAGTTTTTGCGCTCAGCTGTAATCCAGGATCTCTTTTTTTCGCATCACCTCACATATATTTGAATACCAATCTTATGTAATAACGTTTAAATGTAGCAATGGTATCCAGAACCAATGTTTGAATAAAGGAAGTAATATTTTTTTTTTTAAGAAATGAAAAATAATTGGGGCGTATGCAGAATGTGGAGAGGTGTGCACGACCAGATGACGGACGAATGCCTGGGGTTTTTCTTCTCGACTGTGGCAATGGGGAAGGTGAAGCGCTCCGAAAAGGGAAAGAGTGAGTTCCTCTTGTGTGTTTGGAGAGATCAGACTCTCTTGCGTTGTGTGAAGGCGATAAATACTTTTTTATTCATCAATTTAAATAGTTCAATGAATGTTTTATTTAATTTAGAAAAAAATACTCGTCACCACATCATTTATTTTAGATTTAGTTTATTAATTTGCAATGAGTTCTGAATGGCTATATATATTTTGTGGCACCCCCGAGTGGGCAATGAATGTTAGAAAAACATTTTTGCTTTGAGAATCTTAGAAAGTAGGACAAGCATGCTTTAAAATTATGGCGTACACCTTTGAGGACAGCTTTCACGAAGGCTGTAAATGATCTACAGAATCGATTCTGAAACTTTGGATCATGAACATCCCCCGGGGGGGGGGGTCTCCAGTTCCTTTCTAGGGTGTCCGCGAAAGGTTTCTTTTACAGACTGTGAAAATCCATGTGGAAAATTTTAAAAATGTACAATCGTAGACTGGATTACAAATTACTTCCAATGAAAAAACTCTTCTAAAACATGTATTTGATTCAATATGTGAATATTTTCCTGTCTCCAAAAGGAAAAATTATTACTAGATTAGGGATCCATTTGCAATAGATATGTGTGAACAAAATGGTTTTATATATATATATATATATATATATAATATATATATATATATATAATAAAAAATAATATATAATAATATAAAAAAAAAAAAAAAAAAAAAAAAAAAAAAAAAAAAAAAAAAAAAAAAAAAAAAAAAAAAAAAAAAAAATATATATATATATATATATATATACACACATCAGTAGAAGAATAGCTGATAGAAATTTCCATGGAAGAGGCTTTCAAGAATAAGTCCCACACAAATTGTTGGAGTCACTAACAGGAAAATCTTTTCGAGTTCTCAAAAATTCTGAAAGTTCTGATGCTTTCGAAATTATTTTATGAGAAAGAAAACACACAGTTTGAGTTCTTAATCTTAAAAATAAGTACATAAATCGTCTGCAAAACGTAGAGTCGAAATTAAGACTGAAGGTTTCAAATATTGCATGTGATGGAAGAACCTCCTGATCCTTCAAAGATCCTCTACTGACCTCCCAAAGAAATATAGCACCTTGCTTCTCATTAAAAATTTTAGTTAATTCAATTTAAAAAAAAAACAGTTTATTTAGTTATTATTCTTTGCATGGGAGGAAATAAATCTGTACAGCATATTCTTTTTTAACGTGGGAATTAAAACGAGGTTAGCGTTTTGAAAAATGGTAAGGTGCAGATAAAAAGTGTACAAAATTGGAAGTTAGATTTGCACTAATTATATACACACACACACATGCACACACATGCACATATATATATATATATATATATACATATATATATATATACACACATATATATATACTAGCTGACCCGGCCCGGCGTTGCACGGGCTTTTACCGAGGGTATAACTTAATCTCCATGTTAATTTCCTCCTTTATTTCTGACGCCAGCACTTCTGTGTGGGTGTGACACGTACGATGTGAGTGCATGGCCCGTGAGTGCGTATCATGGCTTTCTCGTTTAACATTTTCCCTTCTCTTGACAAAATCAGCACTTCCAATATTATTTTTCGAAATTACTTTGATTTCTTCATTTCTTTCCTCTCCGCTTACCCCAGGGTTGAACGGGCTTTTACCGAGAGAATAACTTCATATCTATGGGAATTTCCTGTTTCCCTTAGGACGATAGCACTTATGTGTGTGTGTGTATGCGCGCGATGTGAGTGATTTCTTTAACTATGTCATAAAAACTCCCTTTTTCGGGTAATTTGTTCTTATGTTGGTGTGGTGTGGTAATTAGGAGAGATGGGTGAAAGCTCAGGTGTCGTCCTCATCACTTGACCGTGGCTTAAAATTTCGAAGTCCGTCGCCAAAATCTCTCGAGTAGGTGAACAGTGCGAATTTATAAATCATTCACCCACTTTCCAATTCTTTCGTTGCAGTTTTTTAGTCTTTGCAAACGAAAATGTAGCCTTTTTAAAAATAGTTGTATGTTGAAAAAAGACAAAAAAGTAGAAATTTTTCAAATTACAAAATTTCACTACTATTTTAAATCTTGAAGTGAAATTGTGAGGATTTTTTGAAATGTTCGACACATGGGAATAAAGTTACATGCAATTATCATTTTCAAAGAAGAAATCATTAAACGATTGATTTAAGTATTTTGAGTGCTTTATTAAAATTTGTTCAAAAAAGTTTTTGGCTTTTTATTTTTTAAATCACTGATTTGATACAAATGAATAATTTAAATGAATCTCAGAAATGTATTGAATACATCTTTCATCTTAATCTGACATCAATAATGATTTAATTTTGAAAATTATATAAAGAGAAAATGATGAAAATTGAAGCAAAAATAACTTTTTCACTCGCCAAATTTGCTGATTTTCGCATGTTTAAGTCAGAACTTTTTGGTGTAACCCTTGAGTTAGATGTGAAGTTTCAGCTGAAACAGTTGAAAGCTATTTGGCGCGAAACCATTTTTCGACGCCAAGGCTTGGCAAACTGTAAAATCGCATATTTTTTATTAAATTTTTATTTTTTAGGGCTTAATTTTTAAGTTAATGCTTTCAAACTTAACACATGAATTTTTCGAAAACAAAGGACTTTTAAATAAAAAATGTACAAAAAATACTGTTTAGATTATTTCTTGCAATAACGTTATTTTACGAAAATCACAAACAAATTTTTAAAATCCGTAATTTTTAAGCAATTTTTTCAATCTTCGCACAGAAGTTTGACAGCATTATTCTACAAACGCAACAAAAGGTTTGTATGATAATCTTTATAAATAACGAAGCTTTTCAATGTTAAGTTTAAAATTTCGACAATTTTTCGAAAAATCTTTAAAAAAAGTTTTGGGCATTTTATTTTTTAAATGGCTGGTTCTAAAAGAAAAAGGCTTTGAGTTATTTAGTGTAGAATATCGTTTTCATAACACGAAAATAAATTCATACGCAACAATTTCGAAATAATTTTCATAAAAACGCATCAATTTTAACTATTTCTTAAAAAATAGAAAATATTATTATTTTCAAAAAAAAAAAAAAATTATACTGTATCGTGGCGAAAGAAATGATCTTTCCGATACTGTAATTATTTTTTGTCTGATTTAAAAAACAAAAATCGTCTGGCTGTTTAAATAACGTCGAGAATACCGAAAAATTTCACCCTCTGTTCATTCACGACGCTAGGCGGGAAAAATAACGCGCAGGGTTAAGACAATTAAGCATTTTAAAGTTTTTAATTAGTATCATTTTAACTAATTACAATATCGGAATGAAAAGTAGTTTACGTCATATTCTCAGACCTACTGAATATACGCACAAAATTTCATAAGAATCGGCCACACCGTTTCGGAGGAGTTTGGTTACAAACACTGTGACACGAGAATTTTATATATTATATATATATACTGCTGGCTACCATAAATGCAACACCAAGAAAGACAAAAGATAGCATTACAAAATTTATTTTGTAGATAGCATATTAACCAAGTATAAAATGATTAAATTTATAGACTTCTGTGAAGTGTGGTTCCTGCCAGAATCAGTAGCCAGAACAGTCGCCATTGTTGGAGATCACCCATGCCACACGCCTCGGCATTGATTCAAAGAGACTTTGGATGCGTTCTTAGGATACAGCAGACCAAGCAGCTTCCACACGTTGCCAAAGTTGATCTGGTGTGGCAGCTGGGGGTGTAATCTGGGTCAATCGTTGAGCAACCATGGAGCACATGTTTTCTATCGGCGAAAGATCAGGAGAGCGAGCCGCCTAGGGAAGCAATTCAATCTGGAGATTTACGAAGAACCTTTGGAGAATGCGTGCCACGTGTGGTCACGCATTATCCTGTTGAAATATGGCTGTGGCCAAGCCCTGAAGGTAAGGAAGGTCAACTGGCTCCAATACCTCGGAAATGTATAGCGTTGGCTGTTTAAAGTACCGGCAATGCGTACTAGAGGAGTGCGAGAGTGATATCCAATACCGCGCCCCATACCATAATACCCGGTGCAGGACCAGTGTGGTGGTGCATAACGCAGCTGTTCAGCATCCTCTCTCCATGGTGTCTCCAGACTCGAATCCGACCATCGTGGTGTTGCAGACAGATGCGTGACTCGTCAGTAAAGACAACTTCATTCCATTCTGCCGCTCACATCCTTCTTTCATCGCACCATTGGCGGCGGAGACGTCTGTGGTTCTGCGTCAAGGGTAGACCAAGCAATGGTCGTCTTACGGACAGACCACTCTGCTGTAAAGGGCGTCGAATGGTACGCACAGATACTGAATGATGCGTTACAGATTCAATGTGCTGTGATATGGTTCGTGATGTGACTGAGCGATCCGTCACTGACACGCGCACAATTTGCTTGTCCTCACGTGAAGTGGTGCACTGAGGTGGATGCGATCGACCACGTCGGTCCGTCGTGCTCTCCTGCATCCAACGGTTACATATCCGCAGTACAGTTGTTTGGTTTCGTCCAACACGACTACCGATTTCCCTGAAAGGTAATCCACAATCTCGGTAGGCCACTCTATCCTTCCTCTGTCGAACTCGGATACTTGATCAACAGCTGATCGCTGTTTTCTACGAGACATAATGGATCGTTTTTTGGAAAAACCACAAGAAAAACACAATTGCCGAACTTGAAGTCGTTGAAATCTCCAAGCCTTAAATAGCGCTTGGAGGTGGCGCCACAGGCGTGTCTGCGCTGAAATTCTAATAATTTGCATATCTCACCTCCGCTAATGCATGTTGTAAATTTCATGTTATTTGCGTGCTTCCCTTAGGGTGTTGCATTTACGGTGGCCAGCAGTGTATATATATATGGGTGTGTGTGCGTGTATTATAATTCCCTCTAATATAATTTTTAGTTATAATAATTTGGCCCATTCGTTACGTACTCGCTTTTAATTATTTTAACTGGCCTGCCCGCACGGTCGGGATTTTAACTGTAATCGAATCGTAACAAGCATCAGAAACTAGCGCCCGATAGTTTCTGACCAATCATATCTTCTGTTAGAAAAAGTCAAGCGACCTTCACCATCCAGCATAAAAAGCGAGAGTTCTTTGCTCCGCTCGCTCCTTGTGGTGTCTCTTTGCCTTCCCCATTTAATCGCCGTCGCTTGCGTTTCACCATGTCGCTGGTGTCTGTTTATGTGTTCTTACCAAATTACTGTAAAAGACAAACGTGGATGTCTTTTCTACGTTATGTTTGTGTGCAATAAAATAATTGAACCGTAACTCTGAAATTTTTTTCCTAAAACCAGATATGCCAACAATCCAAGTACACCACAACCGGCTAACCCTCACAACAAATCGGTAGGACGGCCGTAAAGATGTGCGGGAGGAAGAAAAAAAATGATTAAATATTAAAAATTAAAAGTCGTTTCATGTTCTAAAATGTCTTCATTAGGTTTTAAAAGTGTTTCAAGTGGCAAATTTTAAAAATAAAAGTTTGAATCGGTAATCACCGAAAATGTTTTCCTCTCCGCTGAAAAGGGAAAATTCCCATCTTTTGTGTGGCGCCTTCATTCAATAACACGTATGTTATTTAAAGCTGTTTTCATTAAAATAATCATCCAAAAAAGAGTTGTGAATCTTCAAATTTTTGATAAGTTGTTGAAAGTTCCATTTTTCTTTTTTTCAAAATTATTATTTTCAAATGTTGGTGCAGAGTTTCCTAATGATTATTTTTTAACTGGATTTTCATATTTAATGTGAGAAATTTGATAATTGTATAATGTTTCAGAAATTCAAAAAGTTATATTAGGTTGATAATTTCTTAAAGTAGGCATATATTTGTTTATATCATAAGATTTTTGAAAAATATTGGTTTTAACATGTTTTTACCTTTTGAAAATTTGGGTTAAATTTATTTAAAATGCACGCTAATTTTAAGAAATTTTATTTTCACGCGATAATTTATTTTGCATATTTTATACTGATATATATATATCAGCAAAAATCACATCTTGTAAAACCTACAACGGAAGCATTTCTTGCCTTGTTAAATGTTTTTCATAATAATATGATAAATAATTCAAATTTCCTTATTTCACATTCTACCTGATATAGAATGGTGTAATTTTGAATCCTCAACTGTACTCTTTCTGTAGTTTCTTTTTAATACTGTATTACAGAGTTCTTATCATATCCTAGAACTAGAAACGGTTTAAATAAAAGCAAAAACTACAGTTATTTAATCCTGATTTTATAACATATTTATTGCTAAAACTGAAAGAAAACTAAATTCGAAATTACAGCGAGTAATCTATATATTGCTTCAATGCTTGGAATTCTTTTAAAACTATACTCATGCCCATAAATTAAAGATAATTCAGAATCACTCAGAGTAAAAATTTCACCTGTAGAGTTGAAAGAATTTTACGGAAATTACAGGAAGCCAACTGATGACATCGATAATACGTCACAATGACGAGAGTATAAGAGAAGGAATGGTGGCAAAGAAGTAAATTGTTTACAATATTTCTGTAAGCTTCTTAGGACTATAACTAAATAGTTATGACATATAGGACGTATGTGGATGATTTTAATGGGGTGGAATTATCGGCCGCCTGGAATGTGGGCTTACTCAAATGGAAGTATCCGAAGAATTCGGAATTGTCCCAAATCCTATCTCTAGGCCTGGTAACCATTCCAAGATAACGGAAATGTCAGTTGACGTTACGGTACATGTCACACCCAAGTTACAAAGCTGAATGAAGTCTGGTATTTGGCAGTAACAACCAAAAGAAGCATCTGACCTGTCTCCAGTCACAGGTAAAACAGTTTCAAGCCAAACCTTGCACACATGCGTTTGGGACATATTGATCTAATAGGCTCACATGTGCCTATCCTATGTTTTTCGCTCACTGTGTACTGTTACCACTAAGACAGCATCATTGAATTGCACCATTATTGTGGTAGAGGATTGCTCTTTTGGGGAGGAATTATACTGGGCTCTAAAACAGATCTGTATGTCCAAATCGGAGCCATGAATAGCCAAATTTATTGGAACATCATCTGAAACCACATGTATTTTTGCTTAAGGGGACCATAAGTGCAGAATTTGTGTTTATGGATAACAAAGCCATTCTCACACCGAGCAAACATTGTTATCTAATGCCTTCAATCCGAGGATACCACCCTTATAGAACAGCTAGCATTCTCTCTTGACGAATTCGATAGAGCATGTGTGGGACAGCTGACAGGTTGCAGCTCACCAATCACCGGCTACATGTGTACCGGAACTTACTAAGTGGAGTAATCTTCAAAAAATCAAGTCGATAATTTGATGCTCAACATGCCTAGGCTTTGTATGGCCTACATTTCATCGCATGAAAGACGTACCAATGCATTAACCATCATACCAACCATGTAATAATATGTTTTTGCGAAGGAAATATTTTTTATAATTGCTCCAGGCAGCAAAAGTAATAGCTTTTATGAATGGTATCATATATACACTATCATCTTTTTTGTTCTTTATCTTCTGTCTAATGGATGGACTCTATGAATAAGTCACGTTTGTTTTGTTTTTGAACCTTTATTTGACGGCATTATCCTTAATTCTAGGAAGTGAGTGTAAATTAGCGCTTTAGAAATCACATATGGAGAGAGGCAGTTTTTCTATTTTTCTCAATTTAAAAAAAGGTTATTGAAATTTATTACAACGAAAAAACTGTAATTTATTGATTCGCCAAAACATTTCGATTCTTTATAGTAAGAATTTTCTAATCAATTTAAAAATTCTATAATCCTTTTACGCAAATCGACGATGGCGTTTCTAATAAAATTGCAACATGCTTTGATATTTCAAATAAGGAGGACTTAACATTAGAATTTCATTAGAAGCATATCAAATAATATTCAATTAAATTCGAGTCATCGCGAAGAAACCTTTTGGAATGTGATGATAACAAATATAAGCAAATGCAGAAATTGTGCTATCAAATCTCTTTGCGCAACGACATATTTTTGCAATATTTATTTTCAAACATAAAATTGAAGTAGCTTTCCCCTATGCACCTTTGAACCAATGTCTGAGAACTGGGAATTCGACTAATGAGCCCCAATAAGTTAGATGAATATTTGCATTCTCAATCTCTTAGCATTAAATTTAAATTGTGCACAATATGCTCTCACGTAATGAATATAAGTTGTGTTAATATGTGTAATATTATTTGCAGTGTTTGTATATTATTTTCATGTTTAAAAAATTGTTTTTCAATCGGAAGTTTGGTGGTTCCTTCCTAATTTTTATATTTCAGAAATATGCCCGACTGCTAAAAAAGACTGTCCACCCCTGTTATATATCGACGCATTCAAAATAATTTTACTAAACGAGAGACGAAAATTGCCAAAAAGGGAGAAATAGAGGAAACTAGTATCCTGAAGTTCAATCAGACAAGTCATCCACATTTTGAACCAAAGGCAGCATCACTCAGTCAAAGGGAAGCGCCTTTGGAGGAGAACGTGATTTCACACATCGATGAGGTTGGGAAGATGGCTTTTATAAAAGAAAAAGTTAATTGAAAAAAATAAAGAACCAAGACTTTCTCAAAAACGAGTCCCAATTTCTGTAAAAAAAAAATTACCCAACATTCTCTCCCCCACCAACCCCTGTTTTCTGTCTTCAAATTTTGTGGAGAGCCAAATGTTATCTGACTCGATATTCGAGGCACCGCAGTACGAAACGAATTCTAGAAAACACATCTCCAAAACGAACAAAGAAATTATCTTGTCCTTTAATCCTCTTTGCTGCGCATCCCGTGGGCAACGTAGATGTAGCAAAATTTGCCGAACCCGCGGGTATGCATTTTTTCCGACTATTTAGCTGTGCAACCTGTGCTGCTCTTGTTTATGTTTTCATGTTCATATAATTTTATGTGATCTAGTTTTATATTTTAAAATAAAAACTATTTTACAAAATTATTTTGTATACTTTAACTCTAAAATGTAGATATAATATGAAGATTTGATATACTTATAAAAAAATGCGCAATTTTTTAACCTGCTACGATAAAATAACTACGCAACGAAAGGGTTAAGCGGTTTTCTTCTGGATATTACAATGATATCTCTCTAAAAAACAGAAAAAAACGGATACAAATAGAGATAATTTTAAAAGTTAGTTTTACTTTGCTTAATTATTATAAATTGTCAATCCAACAATACTTACGCAATATTTTCAAATAGCGGTCCAAGATTCCATAAAACAAAACAAATAATTTAATAAAATTTCTTACTTTACCCTATACAGGTTTCAAATAGATCGAATATGAATTACGAACTCGAACAAGATATAAAAGTTGACTTAAAGTTGGGGTTTTCAAACGGTGGGTTACGAAAGGCCCTTTGAAGGCATTTTAGCTACCCCTCATTTGAATTTGAGGAAATTTCAACAACAAAAAAAATACCTTGTCTGTTTTTTGTTGTAAGAAACGCCATTTTTTTCTGCCTTTCGATATTTAAAACATTTCACTAATGTGTTTGATATCCTTTGAGATAAATATTTCTGAAAATGACGAATTTTTCAAAAACTTTCATTGTATCTTAAATAATTTAAATATAAAAAAATCAAATTATGCATAGAATCTCAAGAAATGTTCGGGAAAAAAGTGGACTCTTATCTTTAACAGGGTTGCCAAAATTTTTAATAAGGCTCCATTTTATTTTTTTTTTAAATCGATATCTATACAAATAAATGAAATTGAAATGTCTGTTTTTAATTTCAAATTAACAGCTTTTAACTACAGTAGAACGTCGTTTATCTGAACGTTTATTATCCGGAGCGTCAAATATCCGAACCAAAGTCCGGATCCGTTTTCAAACAGTGCAGTGCTCAACTTTTGTTTCCTGGGAGGCCAAAAGTGATGGGAAAACACAAGGTGAGGGATATTTTGGGAATTTCAGCTGTGTGATTTAGTAAACATCTGCACGGAATATTAGGTCAATTTATTTCGAAGTGAGGTGGTGTATACTTGCTCTTTTGTTGAGTTTTGTTGATGTAGAAACCTGGATGGCATGTGATGCAGAAAACTGCGGATTTCAAATGCTAAATGATGACGAGATTGTGACTTCCGTGCAAGAAGAATCCGATCCTGTCGACGATGAAACGGATGAAGACGAGGACAACAACAACGAAAGTACCAAATGCTGACGCGTTTTTCTGCGTTAGAGACAGCCATGGAGTGTGATAGGAACAACAATCAGAGTGCTGTCCTACTCAACAACTGCTGCTGAAGAGAATCAGAGACCTTGCATTGAGAAAACGAAGGTGTACAATGGTACAGCGAAAAATAAGTGATTATGTTCCCCAATCAAGGTAAAATTGCGACATTTTGCGCCTATTTTGCTTTTTTCTTCAAGCACGTTTCTCACATGTGATGATTTTCAGTGTCCAATATGATATACTGCATAGATCGCATTCGGTTTTCGGTTATCCGAACAATCGCGTACCTGAACGGTGTCTGGTCCCAATTGATTCGGATAAATAACGTTCTATAGTAAATGCATTTTAAAGTATATACGGTACTTATATCAAAATTTTTTTTTTTTGAGTTTTTGTCTGTCTGTTTGTTTCGGTTAATCTCTGAAACGGCTGGACCGATATTGACTTTCACTGGCCGATAGCCGTTGATATAAGGAGTAACTTAGGATACTTTTAATTTAGAAAAAAATTAAGGTTCCGCGGTACAAAATTAAAACTAATGAAATAGTCAACAATATCCGATTCAAATAGCGAAGTGTGTGTTATTAAATCTATCTTTATATATAAAAATTACGTGTCACAGTGTTTGTCCGCGATGGACACCAAAACAAACTCAACCGATCATAACATAATTTTGCATACTGAGTGTTATTTCGTCCAACTTATAGGATAGTTTTTGTTTCAATTAATGAAGCCATAATTTTTTTATTGCCGGAAATGTGAAGAATCCGGAAAACACATTGCCAGATTTTGGGAATATTCCCGTAAGGGAATAAACGCAAAATGTGGCAATGCTGATGTGTCTGTGGAAGCAGATATTGCAAACCAAAATGCACGAAAATTAAGTGCCTGGCATATTTCGGGGTGTAGAATCCGATTTTTGAGTCAGTTTCCAAAAATAACCGTAACTTTGCCGGATAAAGCCGGCTGACCATATTTAAGACACACCAAAACAGGGGCTTACATTAAAAGCCTTGAATTGTGAGAACTTTGACGCAGGCGTACTTCAAAATGGATAATCCGTATCTGATATCCAATCTGAGAAATAACTGTAACTTTGCCGAATAATTCAGAACGACCATTTATTACTCAAACCGTGGCAGGAGCTTACCCTTAATGTCTTGGTGTAGGAAAAGTGCGTTTCTGTTGTATTTCGGGATGGTGAACGAGAGTTTGAAATCGAATTTAGAAGTCCATGTAACTTTGCCAGATAATGCCGGACGACCCTAATGCCCCTTCTAAGGACAGAACTTGCCGGCTCAGGGGAACAAAAGTAATTTCCAGTAGTATCTAGGAGCGGGAAACGATAATTTGAAATCATGTTTCAGAAACTTCACTAAACTTACCTTATATTGTCAGAATTAGGAGAAAAGGCATATAATTCGAGTCCCGCGTCAAGATTTTCATTCTCTCTAGAGGCTGAACTTGCTCGCGATAGAGCATCAAAAGTCAGCCCCGTGTGCATTTCGGAGTGTGAAATGAGAATCTGAAATCGAATTTTAGGAGTTTCGATAACTCTTGTCGGATAATGCCAGTCGACCGTATTTTGGACACACTGTAGCAGGGGCTTGCCTTAAAAGCCTTGGAACATGAAAACATGGTCCCTGGTGTATTTCAAAACGGATAATCTGAATCTTATATTCGATCTGAGAAATAACTGTAACTTTGCCGGATAATTCAGGATGACCGTCTTTTACGCAAACCGAGGCAGGAGTTCACCCTGAAAGTCTTGACGCGGGAAAAGGGTATTCCTGCTGTAATTTGAAATGGTTTAAGCGAGTATGAAATCAAAATATAGAAATCCCTGTATATTTGCCAGATAATGCCGGGGATCGGAATATTTTCAGACAGCAGTACCAGCCTAACTTGCCAACGTACAGATACAAAAAGTGGGTGTTGATTGTATTTCGGAAATGCCGATCCAAATATTCTCAATCCAATTCAAGATAATCTCATATCTACGTCAAATAATGCCAGACGAAAGTATTTTGCACGAACTGGGGAAGGGGCTTACTTTAATATGCTTAAAGGTGAGAGAAATGCTTTCCTGGTGTTTTTCTGGACGGGAAACAAGAATAATCTGAAATCGGATTTTAGAAACTCCCGTAACTTTGTCGGATAATGCCGGCCGACCGTAATGTTCCCCTTTAGAGACTGAACATACAGGAGCAGGGGCGTCGAAAGTGGGCACCGATTGCTTCTCGGGGCGGGAACAAGAATCTGGATACGGATTTCAAAAGTTTCCGTAAATTTTCTGGATATTGCTGGAATGAGGACAAATGGCTTCGCGTTCGAGTTCCACACCTCCGGATTTTCATTCTCTATAGCAACTAAACTTTCAGGTGCAGTCGTGCGAAAATATGATTGCAATAGGAAATTGCATCTTCGGGCATTGTTGTCACTTTGTTAGATGATGGAAAAACAGCATCTTCCGCATCATCTGCCATTGGACATTCATAAAATACAAGATGCAATGTGTACCAATGAAAAAAAGAGTGGATTGGCTACAGTATTGCAAATGAATTCAATCATGATCAGGAATAAGTTAACCATGACCCATAAGCATTCTCTCAAAGCATTACATAGAGCTTTGCAAGATTTAAATGGCAACGAGAGAATATTCGGTGTTGCTGTTGTATTACTGTCTGGTGATTTCCGATAGACATTAACAGCCATTACGCGCTCTACTTTTGCTCACGAGATTAACGCCTTTTTAAAACAATCGTTTTTATGGCGAAACGTGGAAACACTTCGACTGACCATAAACACGCGATCAATCTGAGCAAATATTTCCAAACCAACTACTGAATATTGGAAAGATGAAGTAGAACTTCATCCCAATACATGATGCATGAAATAACCAGACGATTTCTGTAATGTTCTTTAGGCAAAAAGGAACTGATTGAGAGTATCTTTCCGGGGATATACTGTGTAATTATCTAGATAATAATTGTCTCTGTAATCCTGTTACTTAATCAGAAAAAAATGTTGATATTGTGATGAAATAAACTTCAAGGCATAGGGTTGTTGCCAGTTGATCCAACGCCTTTTAAACCAATTGACACTATAGTTGATGAAAACAAAACCGTAAATTTTCCAACCCAGTTTTTGAATTCTCTGGATGTATTAGAATGTCACCACATAATCTTCGGTTGGTTCCCTGGTTATTATCTGAGGAACTGAAATTCACCTAGATAATGCAACGGTGCACGCTTGATCATCAAAATAATTATACCGGGAACGTCTTGAAGCAAACGTAAGTTCATCAAAACTTTTATCGGTCACAACACGTGAAACAGATTCTGGAGTTTTCTTTAAGTTGTCACATTGATTTCTAAGATGATTGCTGGAACCACATTCGTAGCAACGTAAAGTTTTTCTTTTCTCAAATTCTCTCTATTTGTCTTGGGATGTTTCGGGTTTTGCTTGAAATTTTAGCTTGAAATCTCAGGTATTCTCTTTAGACTTGAAGTTAGGATAGTTCCCGCTTTGGTTTCGCATGTTGAAAAAATTCTTTCGGGGCAAATCTCTCCTTTTGAAGCTTTCTTTAATACTTTCATAACTGTCCAGCTTTTCAGCTAGGTCAAAAGGTTTAAATTTAAGCCAGTCTTCCAGATAAGGATCTCTCGCTTCAGCAGACACTCGAAACTTCAGTCACCATCAGATCTTTAAGTTGCTGAAAGATCTCAATCCTTAACTATGGGATCCATTTAGTAAAATAACTAATGAGCTTTCGAGCATAATTTCTCCAAGATTTATCGGTTGATTTGTGATATCTGTAAAAACACTGCTTTAATTTTTCACTATTCAACTTATATATTCTCAGGATAAGATTTTTAACAAAATCGTAGTTATAAGCATCGCTTGGGGACTCTCTCGCTAGCATGTTTGATAGTTCCGCCGGTAGAACCACCAACAGGTAGGTTACCCAATTCTTCCTAGGTACCTGAGCCATTTCTGCTCTTCTATCGAAATTGATTAAATACAATCCCATTTCATCGTGCTTTTCATGAAATTTGCGAGTTATCTGTGTTGGATTCTTGGATAAATTCAACTCTCTTTTCCACTTCCCGACTCTGATCGGAATCCCCTTTCGACTATTCCATTATTTTCATTTCCAGCTCCTACTGACGTGCTCCCCGAGCCATTCGTTCATCTTCCTGCTATTTTCTGTCCTCAATAAGTCTCTATCTAATATAAACTTTGCCTCATCTTCCTGATAAAATTCACTACTCAAAGTTAATTTCTTAAAATCTACCACTTTACTATAGAAGAATCTACTCCCCCACACCTATTTCTTCCCATATTTCCAATAAATCGATTTTTTAAGCTTTTGCTAAGTAAACCATGATTTAGGGATAAAATGAACAAGATCAGAATGCTGTCAAAAAATTAAAAATATTATACAAAACAGCTTAACTCTTGTTAATATATTGTCTCTTTCCCCCTTTTTTTGTTAAACAACTAAAACAATACCCAATTCAATTAAGCCAACTTACACTTCACTCAGAATGGAAATATTGATATTAAAAGCTGGTACATATACACAATACACTGCACCTTCAAATCCTGCTATTTCACAATTTTCATAAAATATTTGCCAAACAATATTAATTAAAATACAGCAATTATGAAACAATTTCTATTACAAAATGTAGAATACATAAAGTAATTCTGAACTTTCTTAAGAAACACTCCCTAATTTTTAATTATTTAATCATTAGTATTAAAATTTCATTTATTTTCTGATTAGAATCGAGATGAATCATCAATTTTCATGTGAAAAAACAATAAATGTAACAAATATGAATTTGAAAATATTATAAATTCACACTTCACGCAAATAAAAAAATATTAAGTACCATAAATTATATAGTTATTGATAATTACACAAGATATATTAGAGCATGCTCATTTTGATTCATTTAATAATTTATTATCAACATATGTGTAAATGCAATCTGAGTTTTAAAATAACATTTTTCTTATTCCAAGGGGAAAAAATTAAATACTTCTTTAAATTAATTATACTTTACAGTTGAGAATATTCATTTAAAAACCTCAGAAACTTTTCAATAATTTCTAAGGAACACGTAAAACACTCAAATAATACTAACATGAAAGTTAGTATTATTACTTTTTTATATCAACAATAATACCTCTAATCACATTTGTAGAAATTATTATACTTTTATAAGTTATTCATCATTCACTTTTCAAAAATTTTTAATATTGTATTTCCTATACAAATTTTTAATACACAGTTAAGAGAAACTTTTAATTTATATCTTTTTTTAATGGAAAGCACAGTTTTAAATCAGAATACACTAACTAAAACTAAAAAACAACAATTTTATATACTCAATTCAACTACAGACAGTTTTCTTTTTTACAGCATAAATTTTTTTCATAAATAAAAACAAGTCAGAAATCAACGAGTGTAGTAAGGATAAGTATATGGCTTTAAATAATCAAAATCCAGCATTTAGTACAAAAAGTGAATTAAGAATTATTGGAAGCATTTAAATTTTACCCATATTTCAATACAAAAATTGAGATCAACTTTAGAATACGCGCGGAGGTACTTTTCAGATAGAAAAAGCACTTACCCCTATTTCTTTTGTTAAATGCGCTGTTTTTAGATTCGTACCACCCTCTGTCATGTCGTCTCATGTAGTAGAACTAAATATTACTTCCATTTACCGGATGAACCATTTATTGTTATTTTATTTTTGACCACCACACGACTTTATTTACAATTATACATAACGTTGAATCTTAGGGCATCTTTTTCGCCATACTCCATGCGCGAGACCACACTTTGTTTTTTTTTTCCCGTCGTCCTTCACGCTCAATGGCAAAACCAGCTCTACAGTGGCGCCCGCTTTCTAACCTCCAATCAAGCTTTTACACCAGTCATATTTCACTCTACTTTTCCTCACTAGATTAATGCACGTTTAAAGCAATCGCTTTGATGGCGAAACACCGAGACACTTCGGTTGACCATAAACATGCGAGTACAATTGCAAGAGGCTCAATCGACGCAAGTATTTTCCAAGTGCTGGATATTAGAAACGGTGAAGTAGAACTGCATCCCCCAATACATAATGTATGCATCAAATTGCCGGATAATTTCTTCACTGCTGTTCAGATAAAAGAAAAAGAAACTGATCGAGAGTGTCTTTCCGGATATAAAGAATAATTATCTAGAAAATGATTGACTCTGTAATCCTGATACATAGACAGAAAATATGGTGGTGTTGATAAAGTAAACTTCTAGATAGAGAGTTTGTTGCAGTGAAATACTGCCTTTTAAATCAATCGACACTTTGTAAATGAAAACGAAACCCTAAATTTTCTAAATTAATATTTGAATTCTCTGGACTTATCAAGACCATACAATATTCGGCTGGAAATTGAATCACTGGTTATTCTACTGCGTCACTTAACTCTACCTAGATAATGCAATGGTACACGTTGGGTTATCAAAAGAATTATCGGGAAGCAACCAATTGGATTGTAAGGCCGACTGGGTGGCGTGGTTGGTTTGTCGCTGGTCTTCTGCACCCAAGGTTGCGGGTTTGACCCCACCCCAAGTCGGTGGATTTTCGAGATGCAGAAAATCGACAGCGGCCATATCGTATGATTATACGGCATGTAAAAGATCCCTAGAGTGTCTGTTTGGCTTGGGTGCTCTCGGCAAAATTAAATCCTAGTACAAAGTTCGCATCGCCAAGAGCTCAGGTGCCTCACTCTGTGGAGGAAACTGGGCGTCCAAATTGCTTGCTGTAATAGGTATCGCCTATATGGTGCAGCACTAAAAAGTGATACCAGCTCTTAGGGATGTACTAGGTCTGCAATGGTAAAAATACCAATCCGCAGCCCATTGGATAAAAAAATAAATAAATAAATAAAGGTTCAGGTAACTGGGACGTCTGCGACAAGGAAAAATGAACTTTTTTTACACCAAATTTAAATGGTTCTCACTTACTTAATTTAAAAGCAACTGATGTAAAATGTTTACGTTGAATTAACTGCATACTTATGTACCTGTTAATGTAAAAAAAAATTCATTTTAAATTACTAATAAATCTATATGAACAATAAATATCAATAACTATTTTTTATTTTCGAGGCATGTTCATATCTTTAGGTACACTTTGTATAAAATTCATTGCATATATAGCTGTAAAATTTTACAGAGCTTTTTCAAACATAATAATCCATAATATGACGAAAGGAAATTTAAAAAATAAATTTATACAAATTTTAAAATTTTTTTAATTTAGTGATTTAAAATGTCCTTTAAATTTTATGCAGAAATTGTGCAATATCTAAAACATGTGAATGTTTATTTGAAAAAAAATGTTCAATTTGTTAAAAATTTGTAGATCTTATAATATGCAAAATATCAGCTTCACATAGGTAAAGTAGATTTTGATAAAAGTGTACCGGAATCACCAAAAAATGCATTTTGAGTAAATTTTAAATAAAGATATTTTCATTTATGATTTGAAAATTAGTATTTTTAATTCAATATAAGCTATATCATAATTAATTGGATTATTTTGCATAATTTCTCAGTTTTTAAATTGTAAGTTTAAAATTCTAGATTACTTAAAAGTCTTTTTTAATTACTCTTTTCCTTCTTATTCAACACGTGTTATCAACGATTCACATCTTCTTCCATTTAAAATAGCAGAATATCTATAAGATTTAGTATTTTTACTTCACTTAAAACATCATCATTATAGGATATTACAGAATTCCTTACACATATTTTTATGTGGTAAACAAAAAAAAAATGTCACTGATGAATTTAAAAATGTAGTTTGTGTTGCTTAATTTAAATGGAACTCTGTTTTTAAAAAATATAAAATATTATACAAAAGTATCTCTATTTTTGTACTTTACATATGAATATTTATTTATTTTAAAGTAGACCACCAGTTATAAACATATAGAGCATTCAAATGCTTACAGTAAGCAATTAGGAAAAACGAAACGTCTATTTTACAAGTTGTGTATTTAATTTAGAATAATCCTCAAGATCCACTTAATTTATAATTTAAGAACTACACTGAGTATTTATAAATGCAAAACCAGACATAATCAACATTTCAAAAAACAAAATTTATTTTAAAATTTTGGAAATAGTTATTTAAATTTTCCGTAATTTTTGCACAAAAAATGCAGAATTTTCGATAAACATGAACACATATAATACAGAAAAATTACATTTTTTATATTGAAAAATTAGTTTTTTTACATTACATATTATAGACAACGCAGATTTTGACGAAACTGTACCTGAATCACAGTTACATCACATTTGTTTACAATTTTAAAATTAAATTTTCTAGCATTCTACTTATCGAATTTTCATAAATAATGCCTCTATGGATGCAGCAAAGTGCCATCTATTTTTTTATAGTAAAATAAAAAATGCAAAATTTGAAGCCCTTTCACGTCCCAGCTACAGGAGAAATCGTCCTGTTGCAACTTATTCCACTGATACCGTCAGAATCTCCAATACCATTCAAAAGGCTTCAATTCTCGATTTATTTGGCCTTCACGATGATCATAAATAAATATCAAAGTCAAACAATGTCCATTTGGGGATTGGACTTCTCGCATGGACAGCTCTGTGTTGCATGCTCACGTGTGGTGAAATCGTAGAATCTATTTGAGTTATCGAAAAGATACGCTACCGAAAAATATTGCACACCGTATAGCTATTAATTATATGAAAGTTATTTATTGTTATAATTTAAAATGATAAAAATAGTATTAAAAATGCTGAAAAAACCACCGCTATTCACCTCATATATGAAATTAAATCTTCATTTGTTGATACCTAACAACTTTGTAAGTAATTCAGGGATTATACTCTAATCAAATAAGAGGTGAATAAAATGCCAAATAAAAAAAAAATGTTGTTTTACGCTTAGTTTTAACTCTTCGAAACTGTAAGTGAAGGTTAATTTTGATGCATCGAATAGCTTGGAATAATTATAAATCAACGTATTACAACAAAGCCACAGCAAAGCTTGGCCGGGTCAGCTATAATATATGTATATATATATATATATATATATATATATATATATATATAGTTAACGTGAATTATTACACACACACACATATATAAATTTCTTTTAAAGGCTTTGTAATTTGATGTAAATTGCAATGATCCTGAAACCTCCAGGACTTCGTGTAAATAATTGGTTGTTAGCCAAACACCTAACGGTATTTAACAGTAACTTTAAACACTTGAAAATTGTGTTGCCAGTGAATTTAGAGTAGTTATTATGTAAGCGACGTCACACGATAATTATCCGCCAGTCATAAGAGACATCCATGAAAATCATGTGAGTTTAGGAACTTCCAGTTACCATTTTGTATGTCAACTCACGTTTCTGGCAAAATTTCCCGGCCGCTACTTGTATTTAAAATGTAACGCTGCTTTTTCTCTGTCGCCTTTGCTCTGTGTTTGTGTGTGTTTGTAATTTATATGAAAAATAAATGTAGATTACTAGCAACCAGTTTCCTCCATCCTGTCAATGCAATAATATAATACATTCTTCATTCTGAATGAAAACATAACACAGTTAAACACAAGAAATTATTCCTCTCGGTAGACAATTACATATAAATAAATATAATATATATATATATATATATATATATTTATATCCAAAATACACTGATGTTCGTATCATGTAATCATAATTAAATGAACTTTGCCGCAAATATCAATCATACGATGTTAAGCAAAATAGTAAAGTTTCAGAGCCAACGCGCATGCGTGGCGTGCGCAGCGCCCTCTGAACTGATGCTGAAAGCGTATAAATAGAGGGCTGTAGAGGGACATTGAAAGTAGTTAATGATTATTTGTTAGTGGTGAACGTTTAGTGAGACCAAAGTATGCCTCATCGACGAAATAAGGAGAAATTCCAACAACTTACGGAGTTTAAACGGGAGAGGATTATCGGCCTTCGAGAAGGAGGATTTTCCTATCACGCAATAGGAGCTCGTGTGCAGCGGAATAGTTCCACAGTGAGGCGAGTTTGGAAGCAGTGGACCGACGAGTACCAAACAACTCGAAAAATTGGCAGTGGATAACGGAAGGTGAGTCAGCGCGCGATGATCGACGCCTGCTCCGTATGGCGGTGAATGACCATACAGCTTCCTCCGGGCAGTTGGCAGCACGCTATAGGTGTACTACAGGTGCCTACTGCAACAGGTGTACTAATGTCGGCTTCGTCAATTCGTTGATGTCTGCTGCACTGGGGATTGCGCGCAAGGGTGCCTATATACAGGATCCCCCCACGGCAAATCATGAACGGCTGCGTCTGAAATGCTCTCATGAGCACAGAGCCTGGCAAGCTGATTGGCACCAAGTTGTCTTTTCAGATGAATCACGCTTCAATTTGTAGGATCATGATGGCCACATTCGTGTTAGACGCTATGCCGGTGAACGCGGCCTTTCAGAGTGCGTTATCGAGCAACATAGTGGCCTAACACCCGGAGTTATGATTTGGGGTGCGATTTAGTATAATGGACGGTCCAATTTTCTACGAATTGAGGGTAATCTCAATAGCAACAGGTACGTCTGTGAAGTGCTGCAGCCCGAAGTTATTCTCTTCCTTCAAGGCATCCCTGGATCCATCTTTCACCAGGATAATGTACGCCCACATAATGCAAAGACTGTTCGAGACTTCTGTTTAGCCAAACACATGTAACTTTTTCCTTGGTCTGCTTATTCATCGGATATGTCACCTATTGAGCACGTGTGGAATTTGGTTGGTCGGTGTCTTGCTCGTGATCTGTGTCCTGCAGCTTCAAAAGACGAACTTTTGCTGTGCATACAAACAATATGGAATTATCTTCCACATGCTCCGTCGTATAGCAGCACTTATTGCAGCGCGTGGCGGCTACACTTAATACTAATTTCGAACGCTTAATCTTGTTTTTTTTTTTTTTTTTTTTTGCTTGAAAATTTCGTCATTTGTTTGTAGTAATACAAGTCTTTTGTACATTAAATTAAATTTAATTCTGATGATCCCTTCATGGTGTTGTGTTTTTTACAAACAACAGTATATATGCACGTAGAAGAAATCGTGTTACTATCCCGAAGCTTGGCAGGAATGCATTCTTGAAAGAGATATGCAAATGATTATAATTTCAACGAGGGTAAGCGTGCTATACATATATGGGATGCACAGCTGATAGAGTTTAAAAGCATGATAGCTTATACCATAGGATTATTCAATCAAATCTGTCGACTAGGATGGATGACATTGGGACTAGAGATGCTTCGACGACCTAACCGGAGGCAGTACGAATAATTGTCATATTTTGAAAGGAGGCGCATAGTAGACTTCAAAGAAATAGGTTGGTCTAACAGGTGTATCGGCTTCCATCTCGGAGTGATATAGTACTTTCTTAGTGTTGTCAACAATAAATCCCGAAAGGGATAGTCTACTGTCGCGACAGGTCAGGGCGTCCCAGGAACACCGATGCGTGCGATGATCGCTCAATCATAAGGGTGACTACGTCTTTACGAACAACGTCTCTAGAATCGGTTCGACGTTATTTATCACCTTCCGGTGGTATCAAATGAAAGCATTCAAAGAAGACTGGTAGCAGGTGTAAGGAGCCGACGACCACTAAGACGTCTACAACTGGCCCCACATCATAAGCAGTGTCGATTGGATTTTTGCCGACCCTGGGGCAAGTAGATTGAACACAGATTGCAGAAGTGTGGTCTTCAGCAAAGAATTCCGTTGCAGTCTCAGTACCGATGACCACCGCATTTGCGTTTGTAAGCAGCAAGTTCAGTGATTCAATCCAGAATTTGCTGTCGAGAGGCATACGGAGATTACACAAGGTGTGAAAATGTGGGGAGTGGTTTGTTGGGACACACGATCACCTCCAATAATCCTTCAAAGCAGTTTGGGACCCACAGTTACATGGACGAAATTTTAACGCCAGTTGTACTACCTATGCTATCAAGTCACCCAGGTCCCATTTATTAGCAAGACAATGCTCGTTCACATACTACGTGACTTTCTGCGCTTCAAGTGTATAACAGGTGCATATCAAGTATATACACCTGTGGCTTGTTAGTTTACCAGATTTCTTGCAATAGAATACGTCAGGGACATACATGCTTGGAAAGCAAGTGAAGCCGTCCCGAACTACCAAGTTGTAAAGATTAAGGCATGATCTTTCGCAGGAGGTCTAGGTGACCTCGTTGATTCGATGCCACACAGTGTTTTGGCCCTATAGCTGCCACAGATGGATATACTACCTACTGATTTGTAACCTTTTCCATGCCATATCTTCTTATAAAGCAATCTGTTCTCTGAATTTGTAATTATTTGCTTATCTCCTCATACACTATATATGTGTCGTGCTAGTAGCTTGTTTTCTTCTGGGTGCACATATATTTTTGTGACAGAGTGTGTACATATACTTTAACTCGTTTTACAACCAACGTGAAAAGATTTTACATTCTGATGTAATTTTTAATGTGTGTTAAAGAGAAATAATAACAATAATGCACTTCGACAATAAAGGGATCAAGAGAATGAAATAATCATCCATTTCTTTGACTTCGAAGGACCTTCTTGTTAAAGTAATAATGAATATAAATTGTCGCGTGCGAATTCTGTTCTCGGAGACACTTGTTTGAAAACCGAAATGGAGAAGATCTCTACTGAAATGAATGCGAATTCCTTCTGACGTTAATTCCTCCTAACATTCTTCCACTGACCTTATTAAGAGCTTTAATGGAGCTTTAAAACGGGGTGAACAATCTCTTTTGTCACTTCCCTCTTTCCCATCTTAACCCTATTACGAACTGCTTAAAATCCTCGATTAACTCCTGCTGGAATATTCATGTCCTTGCTCCCTCATTGGCTCGCCGTTTCCCGCGCTGACTCACGGGTCGAATGTTTCTGTTTCCCACCACTTTTCAAACACTTAATATTTTTCTTAATGAAACTGATTTAAAAAGGCGGATTTTTTTTTATCACAAGTTAAGCTTAAACACACAAATTAAAATGACTTTATCGATAAATCCTCTTTCCGTTTTCAACACTTTTCTTTCCCCCTGCATTAAATTGTGAACAGCGACAGTTGCAGGACCCTTGACTTACGAAGTTGGAAATATTGTTAATATTTATTCACTTATTTTTTCATGTAAAACGGATAAATAAGAAATGTTGAGCCAGCCATTCGAGCATCGCTATAAGGTTGAATAGTCGGGGAAGATGATTATATATATATTTTTAATTTATGATTAACTAGCTGAAATACTCTCTTTCTGTAAGGCAGAATTTTTCTAACAAAACTCAATAGCGCAGGTAGCAAGTATGATTTTAATTTATTAATTTTTTAAAGAATATTTATTTTGGGATCATCTCTCGAAAAATAACTGTATGGATGCATATAACATAGGACCTAATAAGAGGGGAATGATATACGGTAAAAACTTAACACTGATTTCAAAACTTCATCAACATTCGACTGCTAAGCCCAAACGCTCAAAACAAAGTCAACTTTCAGTACTTGAATATCTCAAGTAAGTAATGAATCCTTTCACGAAAAAATCACATTTCTTCAGCATTTCTGGAGCAACCATAGGAAGAACTTTCAGTGAAATGAGCGAGTATTTCAAACTCGCCCAATGAGTTTTCGGTCACTTCTGAATTTTGCTTCCAGCTCTCGTTCAGGTGATTAATAAGTAAGTGTAGGAAAAAAATAAGAATTTCCTTGCGTTTTTATCGGGATTTTCGCATCGTCTTTCCGCCTAGTGTTAAGATGGAAGAAAAACGCTTTGAAAAATATTTAAGAATGAGAAGATAATTTTCCCACAACAATGAACAAGCACTGAAAATAAAAAAAACAATTAGTAATTACTAATTTGGCGAAATTTAAACGCCTTAAAGCCCTCATAATTGCTTCATTGAATTCATTTATTCACGCTGTTGATAGTTAAAACGGATTAAAAAAAAAAAGGAAACGACGTCAGTAGAGAGCGTTGATTTATTCCTGAATCGCTGGATTTAAATTAAAAATTTCGAGATAGGTTTTCCTTTTTATACCTTTGTTGATCATTTTTACGTTTACTAAATTTATAGCAGCCTTAGCTAACGAAAACCTCGACTGAAAAATATGAAACTTTACTTCAGCAAAAAGACATTTATTTCGTTTGTTATTCAAGCTATTTATTTAATTGATCAGGAAAAAAAATTATAAAAACAACAGAAATGTTTTTAAGTTTTCTTTTTTTCCCTTTAAAATGAAACATTTTTGCTTCGATGCAAATTTTTCTTAAACTTCTTCCTGAGACCAATGAAAAATTTCTATATTAATCTATATGTGTGTGTGTTTGTCTTTTCAAGGAGACGCAATTTTGCTTTTATGATTATTTGAAATATCACTATTTCTTGCCATCTACCGCCAAGCTACAAAAATAATTCTTGACTTTGAAGCATCCTGGGCTCAATCGTTGAAGGGGACAGTCGGAATGGCCCTCTAATGAGCGGGGGCGTCAGATGGGTAAGCCAGAATTGATGGTCAATCGATAAGGAGAGGTGGACACTTTGTATCAGGGCGACCACTGCATCTATGTTTTTTATTGAGCATAAGTCCTTAAAGATGGATATTCTTGCGGGAGAATTCAAAAGAAGAAATAGAAAGGAGGAAAAGATCACGCGACATCTGCCCGCTCCTTTTGACCGATTGGCGCGCACTATCGTTCGTGACCACCATACGGCAGGAGAGAGGGCGCACAGAAACAGTGTACTTTGGGCGCCATCTTTGGTCACCGACGGTTTGAAGGCCTCTACGTGGAGAAGCTGTGTTTATTCCTTGCTCAATAAAACGCAATTTTTACAGAAAAAACTTTTCCTTAATGCATTCATCTCGCACATAGGTTCTATGGTCACGTGAACTTTGTGATTCCTGAGGAATGCTGAAATACTTGGATATCACAAGAACAAATTGAGTCGCATTCTGAAGCGAATTGTGCTTCTTGGAGAGAAACAGATCTCTCTTATGAGGAAGGGGTATTTTCTAAACAGTATGTTCGTGAAAGCGCCAAGGTGGTTAAAATTAAAAATCTGTTGGTCGCGGGATGAAGAGTTGAGCCCCCAAATCTCCCTCTTCCCAGAAATTTCCGGCGAAACTCCCGTTGAATAGGAACACATTATCAAATTTCCAACAATTTGGATGCTTAGAAATAATTCAACAGAAAAACAACAGAGAGAGCTCAATAAGGAAATTATGAAATTTTTATAAAAATTTATTCCTTAACAGTGAAGCTTAATTTTAAAATCATGAGATATTTAGAAATTCTTCCTCGCTCAGAATAGTACTTGAATACGTTAATTTTAAGGACGTTTCGAGTGTTATTGTTTTGGATACGTATTACTTAAATACGTTTCAAATACGAAATAAACGGGGTATGGTGTGTGTTATGATAAAGAACTGTTGTCAATATTATCATTCTTATATTACTTTCGGAGTTTTGGAGGAGGCAGGGGGGGATAGCACTAAGATTTTGAAATCTAGCAATGTTACTTAAAATAATTCGATATATAGGGAACGAACACATATTATAACACCACCCGTAGAAGATAAATCATTCAAAAGGTCAATGTGTCGGATATTCAAGATTATTATTTATTTTATCGATAATAACCAGTCGTTTCTCACATTATGTTATGCACACCTCTGACAGTTCTCGAGCAGCTGGGACAAAAGGGAAAATAAGGAACGAGAGGCTTTGAAAGAACAGCATCCCTTGCAATTTTCATTAAAACAAGTGATTTTTATTTAATATCTAAGAGTTGAGAGCAATTGTGATTCATATCTCGTAATTGTAAGTGAAATTATATTTAACTTTCCTACAAAAGCAGCTCCCTCCTTTAATAAATTTCGAGGGGTGTGATATGGAAAAAATTATTAGAACGGCACTGCATTTGTGTGTGATTAAGATACTATTTTATTAAAATATTATCTGAGTATTCTTAAAATTTTTACTTTTCTTCCATTCAAATCATGTACATGTACTGTTAATGTGTTGCATAATAAATTTTAAAAACTCAAGAATTGAGAAAAAAGTCGAGTTAAAATAGGCTCCTGAACCCTCGACTGGCGGTATGACAGTCGAGTCCTGGAGTGTGCTGATTCACGTGATAAGACTCAAAGTTCTCACGCTCGCCCTCAGAGTGACGTCACTAAACAATCAATCAACAACTTTCCAGTTGCAATTAACATTGCCATCTCGGAATACAAAATTTCCTCACTCATATTTTGTCCAAAGAGTTAAGGTGAAAGTTTGACAAACACTTCTTAAACTTTCCATTCCATTGATTACATCACAAAAGTATCCATCCTTCAGTTATTTGAGGTTTCCTATAGCCAGATTTCAAACCCTGTCTCACAAAATAAGACATCTGTGTGACCTTCTAGGTCATCTAAAGCCCAGAAGAGCTTTACCCCTTATCACTTATCGGGACCAAAGATGGCCGTCGTTGGATCGGGGCTGCCATTGAGTGCCTCACCCTTTTAAGTATGCGGCCCACCAGAATCAAACCACAGGAGTCGGAGATTTTTCTTATGGTGGGATGAACTATCACCCTTCTTTCTTTCTCTTTTATTTTCGGCAGGCTTTTTTTCCCCCAAGCATTTTTTTGCTTAAGAAAAAAGGGAGAATTTCACTTTTTAGGGTTTATTCATTCGAGCTTATGTCGGGGAGACATTAGGTGTGCCTTGAATAAAATGCTGCCGCTCTGTTTGTTTTGTTTTTCCTGCCTTCGACCCAGGCGCATGCTGATCAGAGAAAGAGCTGCTCTCCTCGTCTGGACGGCATCACAGCGTTCGGGGGGAGAACGTCTTCGGTTGAAACATACCTACTACTGTAGCCTTAGTCAACTTTTCAAATGAGTAAGGTAGCGCCCTCTGGTAGCAAGTCTTATCACATCAAAAACATAATCCTTCAAAATTTAATCAAAACGATATCGCAATTTATTTTTTAATTAAAATTTTTTTTACTGTGAATGGTTGTAATGTGGTGGGTGTACTCACTAGCAGCTCAGACAAATATTCATCTTTAACGAATAAAAGCTAAGTATTAATTCAGTTTCAAAAGAAGTTAAAGATGTACGGTGGAAAAAAACAAATTTTTTTGAAAAACGAACTATATATTTTAAACACACTTAAAAATACTTTCAAAAAGTATACTTTTTTAAAATAAAAGCTGATGTACTTTAAGTTGAACGAGTGATTCATTCATTTATGCGACTCCTCCTCGCCTCCTTAGAATGCCTCGAAATAAATTTACTAAAGGGAGATAGATCCTTTTAATTTTACGATCAGCCACTTCGAAAAAAATCCTTTTCTCCGATTTAAGAACAGTTGATTTTCGAAAAAGCAGTGCTTCGGTCTCCTCAGCCGCATTGAAACCTTTGTCACTCTTTTAATCCTTAGAACAGGACCCCTAACATATATAATGAACACCGATGGGATTTTACCAGTGGCCTCACCGCCTCCTCTGAGGTACGTGGGTTGCTATAACTGACCACAAATACCAAAAAAAAGGATGAAAGTAGTGATTTCCCCTCCCCTTTAATTGCTATATTCGGAGGAATTTTTTAAAGTGGGCGGTGAAGAATTTTTCTCGTTTTATGTTGGAAAGCAAAATAAAGTTTAATTTTAGGAATCCTACAAAAAAAAAGTTAAGTTACAATTTAAATGGTAAGTAATACTTATAAGCAATTTCAACTGTATTGTGTTATAAATAAAGTATGTCCGAAGATTGTACATATCACACATGAGGCGAGTTTAGAGGCCTTCTTTGCAGCGATTCTTAAAATGAAATGTTATCTGTTTTAGCCCTTAGAATACCAGCGAGACCTAATGATCCTAATTACTGCTACGAGGGGGACTCCCATTTCAGAAAAAGAAAAATTCTTTCTTCCTTTAACCATAATAAAATATGATTGACAACTTCTTTCTAATATATATTTGAGGAAAAACAGCTCAACTTCAAAAATTCTAAAAAGAAAATGAGATAATAATCTGCGGGGGGGGGGGGGAGTCTCACTACACGAGTCGCCGTGTGGCAGAGAACGCTGCCCTCAGCAGCGATTCCGAAGCACGGAGGCGAATCTTGGTGCTTCTTGAACGTTCGCATCCTCGCCGGACATTCGCGTGAGTCGCCTTTGTATGCCGAGGCTGCCCATTATCATACCCATTAAGGAAACAAAGTCAGAGGCGTGCAAATGGAGGAATTATTCAAATCGGGAGGTGGAGAGATTTTTCTCACCTGAACACTCTCATCCGCTGTTTCGGGGGTCATTTATCAGCCCACTCATCCTCAGGACATTTTGGGGCAGAAAATTATAAATTCATTCATCCCCAAAATTCAAAATGGTTTTCATTAGAGACGAGAGAAACTCTGGAAATTCAAGAAGTTATTTCCCATGCTTACTATTTCTAACACATACACATGCACATGTATATATAATATATATATATATATATATATATATAAAGTTGAAAAGGAAATAATATGGGTTTCCTCATTGAAAACAAGTGCATTAAAAAGCGAGCGGCCACTTTAAAAAGGAAATAAATGGCTACGGTAACCTAGTGGCTATGGTTCCGAATTCATGGACGGAGTGTTGTTATGAGTTTGGCCCACCATGTAGAGAGGCTGATGCACGTTAAATCTATCGTGGATCAAAGTACTCACGTTAGCGTGACATGGACGTTAGGAGATTGAGATACCAGCTCAGGTGTCGTCCTCATCACTTGATCGAGGTATAAAATTACGAGTTCCGTCACTAAAAGCCCTGGTGCTGCCTTATAGTGCTACGTTGATAAACACTCATCACTCAAGAATGAAATACTCGGTAGTCGATCTTTCTGAAGCTTTCTTTTTGAAATTTGAATTCGGAATAATGTATTTTAATTTTACATCATTCCTCCTTCCCAAAAGTGTTATCAAGTCAAAACTGAATGCTTTTTGGAATTGTAGTTTTCTTCTTCTGCCTGGACAAGCAACGCAAAACTATCATTTCAGTCAAAAATATGACTGAAATAAGTGTGAAAGTTTTTTTAATTGATTGAAAATAAATTCTCTATCTATAAAAGTGGAAATGGATGGCGCTGAGGGCAGAGGGAGAGAACCGTTTCCGGATTAACCCCTTCCGATCCCTTTTTCGTACCACACCAAAGGGATAACGATCCTCCCCCACCAAGGTACACATCCTCGGGGGTGCATGACCCCCGGCACAGATAAGGTCACCCTCAATAAACACTTAGCCCCCATACACTTCATTAGCATAGAGAGGAAGCTTCCCCCCTCCTCCTCCAATCACACAACTATGAATGTTGCATTGTGAGGAAATAGTCTCAATGCAAAAACCGCAGAGCAGGATTCGATTGGAATTTCAATAGATTCTTCCTATTCTCCCGAGAGGAAAGAGCTTTGGCAGTTCGTGCTGTCTTCGCGTACGTGCGATAACCTTTCCAGATACAAATCTAAACCAGAGAAACCATGGCATGGTGGAATCACGGGCAAGCGTTCCTGAAGTATAAATTGTATCGAAACGAAGGTTCATATTTTCACGATTTTTTTCTCCCGCAACCTGCGTAACGAAGTCAGATTTAATGAAAATACTGATAGATTTTTATCCAACAAAATTTTCAAAAGAACAATTTTATTTATTTTTTTTTTTTTACGAAATCTATGAACAAGTAATATTGAATTGCCTCTTATTTTAACGGCAGTATATTAACGTTGAGTATTTATTTTTATTAAACTTGGTATTAAAATCCCTAAATTTAATTTAAAGTTTGTAGGAAATTGATAAATAGTACTATTTAACTGCCTTAGAGACGCATACATAGGCTTCATTCCTCTTCTGTAAAAAATAATTATTACCTAAGATCTGCTCTGGCACTTTTTCGTTATACTTTTTCTGAACATGTTTAAAAATAATAACAACAGTTGAAATGGTTTTACATCCAACCATAAAATTAGCCAATTTTTATGTTTTAAATCTCTAACTGATATATGTGATAGAAGCACACGCGAGATTTCGGGAAATCTGTTAACCTTTTAGTAAACTATCTATTAGTGTTCCAAAGGGAAAGGCGTGGAGACGATTCTTGCGAGAGACATCATAGAACCCATGAGCATTCGGACGCAAAAAAATTAATCTAGAATGTTTTTATTTAATTTATATCGATTGATTGATTATTACACTTCCAAGCAACACGTGCTTCTTGTAATTTTGAATGACAATCACATGCAGTAGCGCACACAAAAACTTTTCAAGAAGGAGGGGGGGGGGTGGAATCCATGGTTGAAAGCCCTCAAACTCGAATTATACCTCAAGACAACACACCAATTAATTTTGTTAATTTTGTTAACAAAAACAGTAAAAAAAATTATTAGATTAATAATTATCATTAATTAATAAAATAAGTTAATTACAAGTACTTAATTAATTTTTACGTTATATATATATATACGGCTATCATCATTCGAAAAATACTCAAGGGCTTTGGGGGAGGCTCTGGACCCCCAGGACACCCCCTTGTGTGCGCCACTGATCACATGTGATCTGGCGATCCACTTTTCACACAAACCTGAGAACTTTGATCCCCCACTGAATGAATGTGAGTGACACCAGGAATCGAAACCATGACTTGACAAATATAACTGCGCCCAGGGATCTTGGTAATCACGGGTACTGGGTGAAGTAAAACCAGAAATAACGAATACTGATAATGAAACAAAAATTTATTCGAGAAAAAATCCCGTTAAATTTTGCCGATCTTATAACTGTGCGATTGTTATAAGTATGAGACGAGTATCGATACAATTTTTCATTCTTAACAGATTTCAACCGGAAAAGGCGAATCTTTTCTTTCTGAAACGAAGGGAATCTTTCTTCCAGATCTAGAAGATGGGGCAAAAGCTCTCTCAGCAACCAATGAGATCCGCATCGAAACCCAGCTTGTTTAAAGCACAGCACTGCAACATCATTCATTAAAATTTCATGTCGCGAGTGAGTGCGTTTCTTTTAACAATAAATTTCTCGAAAATCGAGAAACAATGCAGCTGTTGGGTGCAATACAATCTTCCGAAAATGCTTGTTTGGAAACAGCCGAAAGAATTGTCCGAGCAGGAAGGAAAAGAGGGCGCCCCAGAACGCGGAGAGAGAAAAATCTTGGGGCGGAGGGAGGAGGCAAATTACCTCTCTCGCTGAGAGCGCAGCTTAACTTAATCAGGGGCCGATTGTAGTGAATGCGTCATTAGGCGCGATCGCCCACTGCATGCTAATAGGGCGCCGCGGAAGGCAGCCCCGGCAAAAGCTAAATATTTATCCCGGGCGCCCCAAACTACGTGCGTCGAATGCTGTCCAAGGCCGGGGCTTTCTTCTCCTCCTCTGATGTCGCAATCTGCGCCCCAAGAAATCCCGAAATATGGCTCTCTTTCTCCACCTCCCTTTTTCCGTCCCGGAGACATGACGTCGAGGGGATGTGAAAAGACTCCAGAAGGGAAGTGAAATGATTGAGCTCCCAGGACAAAGAGAGAACCACTATCGAGCATGGCAAGGGCCTTTATTTCTTGCCTATGTAAATACATTCATCCGAAATATGGATAGGTTTCGAAAACGTCATTGACTTCCTGAAGAGAAGCAAAGTGCTCTCTTTCGAATCCTTCCTGTTCTAATGTGAAAAGGAATTATGTTAAGAGCATCCAGCTTTGGACGTGTCGTTGAAACACTTTTTATATTCCCCTTAGGAACCAAATTGTAATAAGTATTATTATAAGCCAATTTTTTTTTGGTAAAAAATAACGCATGAAAGAGTATAAATGCTTACTTTTACAATAGAATTTTCTTCATGGGATTTTTGGACAAATTTCATAAAACCTTAACCATTTCGTGATATTTTTAAAAATAAAGCAATAAAAACTTAAGATTTTTTTAGAAACGATTTTTGTTTATGATTATTTTAAGCGTGAAACAGAAATAAGTATTAAATTAAACGAATAAAGCGTTTTAAAAAATAAAATATTCTGAATGTAATAGAGAGACTCGTTTGCCTCTTATGTGATGCGGAGAAAATTTTAACCGGTGAAATTCATTTCACGCGGTTAATTTTTACAGAGAAATATTACAGTGATATAAATTATAAATGCAACTAAAAGACAAAATATTGCTTTTTTTTACACAATTAACCAATAAAAGTAACAAAGACATTCATTAATAATAAGTGAGAAATAATTTGCTACTTTTAGAAATACAATTGGACTTCTATTTAAAGAAGTCGCTAAATCCCGAAAAAAAGTTCGTTATACGGAAAATTCGTTGTATAGAGGCTCGTCTTTTAGCATACCACATAAAGCAAATTTTAAATACATAAACACTTTTTATTAAAAAAAGTAATCGCACCTTTTTGTAAATTAATATTTATTTATTTTATATATCTTATCGATAAAAAAAAGCTGCAAGGAAAACAAGAAAAAAGAATGCCGAAGAATACACTGTATTTTCTACTTTAAGAAAATAATTTTATTTTAATAAATGAGTTTTGTTATGAATGAACATTTTCGAGCTACTAGTAATGAAGTTACCAGGACGACTGATCAACATTACAAATGAACGAAGACTAGTTCAAAAACACGGAGACACGCGAGACAACTCCACCGAGGGTGAAAGGGGATATCGAAGGTGTTTCTAGTGAAGTGGACAATGGGGGGTTAAGGTTGCACTTGAATAAAACACCTAGAATTCTATTGCTATCGGCAACTTAGGCACCTAGCAAAACCAGTTCAAGATTTATGACCACCATAAAATGAGAGAATAACATGAAATGTCCAGAAATACTTTAAAAATAGGAAGAAAAGAAAATTGAATTGTTCTATAGAAAACGCACTTCGCTTTTGGGAGGTTATTTTACAAAGAAAATCGTGAAATGTTCTTGATTCCAAGAAAAGTTCGCTGTATAGAAAAATTCGCAATATAGAGGTTCGTAATATGGAGGTACGACTGCATTAGTAACCACGTTGTCGTTTGGTTTTCGGTTTTGGTATCGTCACTTGACCTTGGTTCAGAATCATGCAGCCCTCGTGGAGCGACGTTAATAAACAAAAAAGCCGGAATCTTTTTGTCAGAAAATAATTTTCATTCAACCACCAACATTGCTAATTTACCTCTGAGAGAGAGAGAGATTGAATCGTCTCTTTCCTAGAGGCTCGGCTGGATTCATCTGCTCGATAAAAATAGTAGAAAAAGTTTAAGTTTTGCATAGCATTTCAAAAATTCTTTTTGTACGGCCTAAAAGTAATATACTCTGTAACGAAAACAAAAAAAAAAAAAAGACGCACGAAGAAATAGTTGCCCGAGAGTAATGAAATTTAGTAAGGGAAGACATTTGTACCGAACATATAAATGATTAAAATTTGGTGTAGAATGAAGAATGCACTCAGTAGGTTTCTATAAAAAGCGATTCTCAAACCGATGGTCAAAATTTCTGTTGCATTGCGATTTAGAATACACTTCAACGACTGGAAAAATGCTTCACCGCAGGATTCGAGCTCATTACGAGCAACTGTCAGAATTTGAAGGAGGTTGTATCATTGTATCGAAAGAGGCTGGTTGGGCAATTTGGAGAATTGCTCATCATATGGGTCGAAGCGATGCAGCCATTAGAAGATGCTGGCAAGGATGGGTGAACAGTGGCAGATTTCAGCGTCATGATGGTAGCGGTCGACCAAGGTTTACAGCAGTTCGGGAGATCAGCTGTTACAGCGCCTTATTCATCCTTATCAACCATCAGAGACGTTCGCCACACATGAATATCTACCATGACCATTCACAGACGGTTGATAAAGCGAAATTTACGCTCGTACCGACCGCTACGCCACCTGCAATTTAGCTTGTGCACTATCGAACCAGATTACAGTGTTGTTTGGTTAGATCATGATAGAATCATGCTGACTGGAGACGTATAGTGTTTAGCGACGAATCCCGCTTACAAGTGTGTTCTGACAATCATCAAAGACGTGCCTGGAGACGCCCTGGGCAGTGTGTCGATCCTTTTTTCACTATTGCACGCCGCATAAGCCCTCAACTAGGAGTTGGGGTCTGAGGTGCCATTTCTTTTGACAGCCGGACCCCTATTGTCGTCATTACAGGACACTTACAGCACAGGAGTACTTCGACAACATTCTGAGAAATGTTTCACTACCGTTCCTTTTGCAGTACTCTGGTCTTATTTTTTCAGCAAGATAATGCTAGACTACATACGGCATATGTTGCTGGGAGCTGTCTTACAGTTTGTCAAACACTTCCTTGGCCAATCAGATCATCAGATTTCTCTCCAATCGAGCATGTCTGGGTTATGATGGGAAGGTGACTGCATCTACCCGGGAAACTTGATGATCTGGCCTGACAATCGGAGCAACTTTGGCAAGAAATACTGCAAGAGACTATCAGGGTGCTTTATCATTCTATGTCACGTCGTGTGATAACTTGCCTCCAGGCTAAAGAGGAGTCAACACCTTATTGATCTCATTACTTTGTAATTATGTAACTCTGAAATAAATCATTCAATTTTTCCGAAAGTTTAATCCTTTTCTATTCTGTACATAATTTTCTACCTACCAATTTTTGTCTCTATTGGACAACTCGTTCTTAATGCGTCGTTTATTATATATATATATATATATATATATATATACAGAAAGAGAGAGTGTGTAATTTCAAATTATTTTATTTTTTTCGAACATTGCACATTTTAGAAGCCTTGGATAATTTACCATATGGCATTGCGTTGCGTAGGAAAATATTGCATTGCATTGCGTAACGATTTCCACTCGACACAGGAATCGCGAACAATGTCTCAGTACTCCAATTTCATCCGAAGCCTCTTAGAAATAGTTCTCTTAGAATAGTAACTTTCATTGTGAATGTTTAAAAATAGTTTTTCTGTTAAATCCTGCTCAGAGCGCGCACTTTTAACACAAAAAATAAGCTCGAAATTTGAGGGTGTGTGCCAAGCATAAAAATTAAAGTTTTAAAAGTAAAAGAAAAGATGAGCACAGGAAAAAAAAAAGTAGATTTCTACATACATCGAAATACTGCTTATTTAAAAGAAATAACGATCCTTTTATGAACTGACACGGGGAAAAAAGACGTACTCGAAAAAGGACACGTAGACATACTCGAAATGAGTACGTTTGTATCCAATGTGAACACATGCCTTTATCGAATGTGATACATTACATGTTCTCAAAACCCCAAAAAATGGATAATTAACACTCTCAGACAAATTAAAAAGATATTCAGGATTACAGAAGCTCTTTCAATATACCGGCTACATATTTTAAAAATTGGGGTTCAACAACAAATTTAGTTCTCTTAAATCTTCCGAACTGTATTTTGTATCTACCACGCTACACGCGCAGGAACACATGAGTATTAAAATGAGTACTTTGTATATTTGTTGTTATTTCTGATTTTCTCTTATTTGTAAATCTAAAAAGTACGTGACTTTTTTTTTTCATTTAAGTTTAATATGTTGGTAAAAATATTGATTACACTCTCTAGATAATTGACGGCCAATTTAGCGATAATTGTAAATTTGATAAATGTTTACTTTATTTTGGCGAATTATTTAATTAGGCGCTAAAAAACTTAATTTAGCGATAGGTATTACGATAAATTACAAAGGGGAATTTTGCAATGGAAATAAAGAAACATTATTGAGAAATAAAAAGATTGGAAAAGTTATCAGTAATGCATTTAGATTAAGTAGTTTGGCGATCGATTCCGGTCGCCAAATTCAAATATTTTACACTTTAATCCAAAATTGAAAAATTTTATCTATGTCATGACATATAGCCAACTTTTAAAACCCCATTTTAAATTCTGCTTTGAAAGGTGTGGTCAACCAATGACCATTAGTTATATGAATAAAACTATTATTTTGCAGTAGAATATGCTTATATGAATTGTAGCATTAACATGTTTGAATATGCAATATGGTTTTCCCAATTGATTGAAATATGGTATTAAGTTTTTATCAATTAGCACTGTTAGTAGAAGGTGCCTTGAATGTAGGAATAAATACAACTTTTGACAACCCATTGTATCCAAATCAATACCAAAAAATTCAGGATTTATTTAAAGTTTACTACGTTTTCAAAACCCATAAAAATTACTTTATTTCTTCGTGCTATATATTTTTGCCCCCAAAGCACTTATTTATTGACAAATAATATAATTGAAGTATTCTTTTTTTTTGTTTTTTTTTTTGTGCTAGTTTGGAATAATTTTAGTTTTATTTTCATACTGAACTCTAAAATGGTTTGCATGTCTTGAAAAAGGCAAGTTAACAAAATAAGTTTTTGTTGTGACAATTACTAATCTTTTTAGGAGATTAATTTCTTGAACATTTTAAAGTACTTTCTTAGCTTATTAATTAATTTATGGAAAATGTCTTAATAGTTCTCATAAAGAAACCATTTAAAAGTTTCAACAATTTCACTAGATTTATTTTATGATTTCTTTCGCTCTCATTTTCGAATAGTGAAACAATCAAAATTAACTGAACAGAAATTAGAGAATGAGCAAAATTAGTTTGTAAAATTGAACGTAATAATCAAGGATGTTTTTTTACTCTTCTGCTTAGACATTACGTATAAAAATTAAATCTACTTAACTTATATTTAATTAATATTTTGTATTATTAATAATTGATTTACATTGTTTAAATTAGATTTATCAGTACTTACATATTATCACAACCTTTTGGTGAAATCATATGAAACGCGAAGTATATGATTGCTAATTCAGCGCACACGACACATGCGAAATTGGTATTGCCAACTTGGCGAGTTACCTGAACGATGACAATTGTTGCCATAATATGTAAGTACCTATTTATCTTATAACATAGTGCAGAAAGGCTATACTTTCATGGCCACAATGCTCTGCTTTGTTTGAAAACAATTGTGGTATTTCTAAAAAATTTTATTAACTTGATATTTTTTATAATAAGGAGACAAACCCAACACACACACAAAGTAAGTTTTAATTCACAACATATTAATCTTCTGGTTTATAATACACCTTTAATGTGACCATAGTGTTTTGTTTATTCGGATGAAAATGAAGGAGATATTTTTTAGATTCTTGATATTTAACACAATTAGATATATTTTACGCTTTTATTTATTAAAGAGAATAAACTCTCTCACAGATCTCGTTTAGCAGAAGCTAGACAAGTAGGTAAGTAACAACAACAACATTTATTAAAGGAAGATAGAGAAAATTTAGGCACTAATATATTATCGCAACAATGTCAACGTTCAAGATAATTCGCTAAGTTGGCGATCCTGATTATCCAAGTGTTGTACACGCTAAATCGACATAACCATGTGCTTCGTTTCATATAATCTCGCCGGTTGGATCCTAGCAGAGCCTACACCCTCGGCACAAATAATTTTGGTTGGCGATAATTGAGTAATCTTGGTAACTCTAATTTGATACACTAGATATGGATAAACCTAACTATTTCTGGAATTTTGCTATTTTGTAGGCGGCATTTCGAATTTCGTCATTTTGTTGTTGGGCACCGGGCTAGAAGTATGGTTGTGTGAGTGAGTATACCTTAGAATTTTTTACTTTGTCGAATGCAAAAGGTTAGAAATAATTGACTGAATGATGTATAAAGAAAGGATTGATTGCTTCGAATTATGAAGGTCCTAAATGTAATGAGTGAATGGGACTATATAGAAACGAAAAAGTGTTGTTTTGGATAGATTTGAATGGAGATGTCGAGAAAAAAAAGGAATGAATACGTATGATGTTTTAAAAAGTATAAGAAAGAGTTCGTGGTCTATTAAGCCGTATCCCCCACTCGGAAAAGATCAGCAGAAAGAAAGTAATTGCTGTCTTTAAATTTTTATCCTAAATATATTTGATTAATTTCTGTACTGTTACATTGCGCATCCACCTTGTCCCGCTATATTCACTTGCCGCAATTGTCATTTTTGCTTGGCACCATCTCGTTCTGGATTGGTGCTTTTTTCGGTTTCTCGCCAAGGGCGTGGGCTGTCCTAGGATTTTACTAATCTCGCCAATACGGTTGTAATAATGTGTAAATATCAAAAATTAGTACAGCTTTGGTACAAAAACTCATGTATGCAGGTAAGTTGTACAGGAGTGGAAAAACACAAGAAATCTGTTCAGTCTGACACACAGGAAGTATAATAATAATAATAAAACAAGTAATTCTTTTTCCAGTTATAAATTTTGCATTTTTTCAAGCAGAACAAGGTTTTGGCGTTTTTATTTCTACTGTATTAGCTGGAAAAATATATTTATTGACATAAATATTTTTTAACAGATGAAATCGTAGATGAAAGTTTCTTCTTTTTAGATAAGGAGATGTTGAAATCTGATTCCTAAAGCTGGCCTTCGATTGTTTCAGTGGGTGAAAAGTGAAAGAGACTTGTATCTTCGAAAATTATCTTAATACTTATTCAAGTATCATGATATATCATGAACTTGTTGGCTTTGAATATAAAGTTTTTTTCCCCCATGGAGTTATAAAAGCAGAAAAACAAGATAGGTAGTAAAAATCATCCTTAAATGCCTTTTTTTTTTTACTTTTCAGGTTGGAAGGGAAATGAGACAGCTTGTCATTTTTAGTTTTTGGGTATTGAAATTAATGTTCTAATTTGATATCGGTACACTACGTACAAAGTGTTGTTGACAATCGTCAAGTTTAGCGATAACATTACAATATGGTTGCCAATATTTTTTAATTTGGTTCTGTGGTTACCATCCATTATTTTTTTATTATTATATTTTTTAATTTTACTCTCTTTTGTATTTTTTTTATTTATTATGTATATTGTTTGATAGTATTATTATAGTAAATTAAAATGAATTTTTTTATTGATTTATACTTATGGTAGTATCTTATTGATTTCAGAAAATTTTAAGTAGATTTTTTTCACAGACTTAAGCATTTCCATGCTTCCTGTTGTCTAGATTGCAGTTTTAGTCTTCTGTCATTTATTCATAAATGGTTATTTTAAATATTATTGGTGAGTATTAAGATATGTTATTAAAAGAATATTAGAGCTCCGCTTTCAATTTTTATGGACTAAAAGAATTACCGAATTTGCGCTTTCTGTTTTTGCTTTCTAATGATTTTTTTTAAATACTTATTCTTGATTGAGATTTTGCTTATTTTGGCCATCATGAAATGTGATAAGCATGGCATCAAAATGAAAATAGTTTGTAGATAGTTAAATAATTTGACAGCTGTATGTTTTATTGCAGATGTTTACGATGCAAATTTTCATGGCCATGATAGTAAATCTGTCAGAATTAATTCTTTTTTCACTGGCAGCTAATTGTAATTTTACTTCAACTTTATATTTAATTAATGCATTTTTAAACGTTTCTTGGTCAGTAAAATTCACAAATAAAACTTGGAATTTTTGGATATATTGAAAATTATTCGCATTATTTTCAAAATACTCAAATCCCTCGAATATATTAATAATAGATTTAAAAAATTGGATCCATAACATTTCACCATTTATCTTTTTACATCCTGCTAGTGATTTCTTTGGGGAGGGGGGGGTTGAAGTTTTTTTAAATTCTTAGCAATTATTATCTTTCCATTTTACTTCTGTTTCTTCTGGCATTTCTAAATACCTTGTGTTCTATTTCTTTTAATCCTGGTACTCATATTTTTCTAGCTGGTTTTCTACTATAATTGTACTTACATTTTTTTTTTTTTTGCTTCTTTTAAAATTAATGTAATTTTTCTTTTGTCAGGAATAAGTTATTCTTTTTAATTATTTACATCTTGAGTTCTTAGTGTGAGACCACCATCTTGGATTGAAAACTATTGGATGGCAAAATCTTATTTGCATCGATTTCAAAACCGCGCCTAAAAGTCATTTGGCATATAGCGTACTGATAACCAAAATTAGCTCCCCTATATGTATATATATTATTCCAATGTGTGGTACTTTTTTAACAATAGCTTTTATAAGTATGAACTTTAGCAAGACATGGTGGCCCTGGTAGCTAAGTGGTCAAGGTAATGGACTCGTGGCTGAGGCGTGTCATGAATTCGAGCCTAGCGCTGCTGAAGATGCACTCTGCCGTGTAGGGGAGCGATGCATGTTAAATCTGTCGAGAACTCACACGTCCTCGTGTGGTGTGGTAGTTAGGAGAGGAGAGGTGCCAGCACAGGTGTCGTCCTCATCACTTAACCATAGTTCAAGATTTCGAGGTCTGTTGCCAAAAGCTCTCGTGTAGCTGAACAGTGCTTCGTTAACACTCACTCAGCAAGACATGTCTTCATGTGCACTAGTTAGAAAATCGCATGTTTTAAAATTTTTTACATAGTTTCTAAATTATGAATGCTTTATTTTAAATTTACATTAATTTTTTGTTTCTATTTGTAAGCTAAATCTTCATTTTTAATACTTCCATTCATAATTTCTCTTTTTTTATATTTCATGGATAAAAAATAATCTACAAATTTCATACGTTTTGCACTTTCTGCCATTTGATTCACACCGTAGTCTTTGTCGTCATATTCAAGACAGTCACACGGGAGGAGCATAACGTTTTTTTGTTACACACAGTAAATACAAAAAGAATTTTGACTTTCGAAGATAGTGGTAAAAACTTCATAAAATGTAGAATAAATAATATATAAGATGGAGAAAATGAAATTTACAACTTAGGTATCACATATTTATATCCCTTAAAATTTGAGTTGATACATAATTTCTGTTAAAAATTCGTATTAGATACAACAGTATCGAGAACATAAATACCACACATATTCATTATTTAAAACAGCAACAAACTCAAAAATGAGCACATTACATACTCATTTTGCTGTTTCATTCTCAAATTTGATCCAGTAACAGATTCGAAAATGAATATGTGAAGTTTCAATTTTGAGTATGTACTTGTTGCAAAAATGAGTATGTGCGATTCTCAAATTTGAGTATGCTTGCATCGGAGCTATTTTGAGTATGTGAAGTATTCAAAAGTGAGTATTTTGTACTCAATTCTGAATACCCGTTTTTCGCAGAATGAAGGATTGTAGTTCCAGAAGTATCTTATTTTTTCAAAAGCTTGGAATAAAACGTGGAATAAAGGACTTCAAAACATAAAAGCACTATGCGCGTACATTTAGGGGGGGGGGTATTTTCGCAAAAAAGAGTGCCGCGTAATACGGCGAATATACCAAAACATTAAAAATTGCAGCTTGAAAGTACAGGTGCGCGTTATACGCCGGATTTTAGGGTACTAAGAAAAAAGCAAAATAAAATAAAACAATGCTTCGAAAAAATCTTAAAATTCTTTTTTTCTTAAATGTGTGAATACAAATTATATTACACAGCCCTGCCTTAGATGTTTCCGATGATTTCAAAAAACGCATCTGTCCATTCGCATTATGCTTTCTAAGAGCGTAAACAACGCATTTTTTCAGACTGAAATTCTTGATGGTGTATATTACACATTCGTTTATAGTGCAATGACTTTAAATCAAAAGTATTCACTCCCCATCTGAACACATTTCACTATAATTTGAAAAGTGAAAAAACTCCTTTCACATTAGAATACAGGAGGATACCACTCGCGGAAAACAAATGAAGAAATGTTCATTCTGTATCGGATAGCTCAGGATTTAACAACTGATGCTGTTTTAAAAGGAATAGTAGAAATCCTTGACGCAAAGCGAAATCAGCATTAATACATTTTTATATATGAATGGGGAACCGGAAACGCAAAACTATACAACCACAACGCGTTTTAAAACGCGCTTTTACGTTTAGTGCGCATGCGCATTGCTAATGAAAACACGTCACACATCTCACGGGTGTGTGTGTTTTTCACGATGTTTTGTTTATCCTTCCCTCGATCCCCGAGTAACCAAATCACCGAAGGGGAAGGGGGAGGACGTGACACGGGGCCGCCTCACGTGCACACGCCACCATCGTCACGTGACGCGGCGTTCTACTGTTTTTCCGAAACTTCGAGGAGGAGAGGGAGTTATTTTGTATGCCCGAGCACTCATCGGACGTGCTAACGGATCATGTCCCCGTGACGTCATATTTCGGCCGATTGGAGTGAGAGGAGGGGCGACATGCCCAGGAACGAAAATGAGATCACGTTGACTCCGAAACCTTCATTTATTTTCTGGTCTTATCCCAAACAAAGTGAGAGAGAGTGGAGGAGGTAAAAAAGGGCCGAGGGGGAGAGAGAACAGTCCATTTTTAACGAACTACCACAACACCGCGTGAAGAAATATACTTATACAAAGTATCACTTTTTTATGCAAAGCAGTATTTTATTTTTAAGAGTACAGATTTTTAAAATTTTTTGCTTTTCTACTGGTGATTATTTTTGAACAATTAGGTATTGGCAAAATGCATGCTCTCTTGTATTCAGAAAAAAGATAGATATTTTAAAACAATTCCATTTTGATACATTTTTAATCAGAGAAAAACCATAAGGGACTGAATGGTCCGATTCCGATGAAGATCCCGAAATGAGTTCTGAATCATGGGGATTTCTGCGTGTTAAAAGGAACTGGGTTTTGAAGTCTACACCAGGCGGCTTGGTGGCAGAGAGCAAGGGCCCTGTTTTTGTCATCACGTGACCCTCTATTTATGTAGGGAAATCCCGTCAACAGTGCATAACGACGAGTTCTCTTACGCCTTCCTACACCATCAAAGTTGGAGACGTCTCTCGGAAGACAGATAGTATTTTCAGGGCCCATAGAATTGATCCGTGATTCGTTACAATGTACGTTGAAGTAAACTGTTTATAATGAAGTAAAATCCCGTGGATGATACGGATGCGAATTTGAAATGTTCATCGAAAAGATGAAGTACGGATCTTATATAGCCTGGAATTTCCATTTGGATTTTCAAGATGTGTTTTGCGTTTCCCGGGGCACTGAATTTGATTGTTTAAAAATGGGACATTCTAGAGTAGCGTTCGAGAACCAGTGGTCCACGGACCACTGGTGACTGTGAAAAATTTTTGAAGCTCCACACAAAAAATTGGGTCGTTATTTATATTTTTATGAAGTAGAATTTTCAAAAATGACGAGTAACATATTATGGAAAAGAGATTTTAATAAGTTTTATCTACTCAGTTATGCGAAATGCCTTCTGCATTTAGCGAGTTTTGCTACTGTATCTAGCGAAGTTTAAAAGTGAGAGTTGACAGCCATTGTAAATTGGTGGGCTCTAGTTTGTTAATATTGCTTTGCGTTGCTTGTTTTTGCTTTTCGTCAAGTTCCCTTTCAGGGATATGGAAATGTAAGTAGAGACGCAAATAAGTGACGATATTGTTATGGTGCTTCGCCCTACAGATCAGTCCTGTGAGTCGTCCGCCAAGTATAAATTAAGTGGTCCACGAAGGTTGGCGATCACTGTTCTCGAGCTATGCACGAACTACTGACTAGCAGTAGCTTGCGGATGTCGAGAAATTCGGATGTTTCACTTTTTATACTTGGACACTCGGGTGTCAAATCGGAGCTACTACGCCGCAGCCCTTTTGTTCCGGATGACGGTTTTTCACTGAATCAAGAAACGAACTCGTGTGACCCGTACAGCAGCTCCCTATAAGTAAAAATATTTAGAGTTCGAGGACGGAACTGGAAAACAATACAGTCGTGATTTCTTACGAATCGTGCATTTCCTGTAAGGTGTTCGTTTTCGTATGTCTTTCGTAAACAAACCTTTGCTTTTCTCCAAATCAACTAATCTTCTCCCCCTAAGGGGAAAAAACTCCTTCCCACATTTGAATCGGCAGACATGGAGTGAAGATGAATGTCCTGGCAATCATGAACGGGTAAACAAGTGCAAGACGAGAAATTCTCCTAGTTGGGGCACCCGATAAAAATTCGTTTGAATCGAGGTTCGAATCCTGGGGATTTGGAATAGCGGAAAATATTTGTGTGGAGAGAAGAGCCTAGCACAAAGAGAGAGAGAAAGAAACTGATGATGGAAAACAAACACGTGATGGCAGAGAAGTTTCTTTTCCCGGGAGAAAACTTTTCCAGATCAGGATGCGGGAGGGGGCAGGGAGGATAACAGACTGTCAAAAAGTGGCGGCAACTCCATTAACTGCTCACTTGTCACGACCCTCGCTTTTAATGCTTCCCGGAGGAGAGGAGGGGGGCACCGAAAATATGAAGTGGGGGGAGGGGGAGGTGTCGAAAGGCGGATCGGCGGTCGTTCTTCATTCTCAGAGATGGATGAAAACGATAATCGGTCTCATCCCCTCTCGTTCCAATAAGTTCGGGAGAATTGGGTTCATTTATTGTTTCGCCGGTTCAAGCGTCCCCGCTTTAAATCAACTGCCGCGTCGGAGTCCCTTTCCCTCCTCCCTTTTTAACCACTAATTAGCATTCTCTAAAAGGAATCGGAAAGCCTTCGCTTTCGTCGTTCCCGTAGTCAAGACTTTGGGAAATATGACACTCTCTTCATGTTTTTTTTTTAATGTGTGCGCATGCTTGCATGTCACGCATGCTTGCATTTCATCTCCAAAGGAAGACTCCCAATAAATAGAAACCGGTAGCGTAATAAAGCGTTGGTTGAAATTATTTTATCCGACTGGACCCATTCGTAAAAGGTTCCGCTGTCAGGAGGAAGAGGTGATCTTCAGTGCACTGCGAACATTCAAATGGGTTTCGAATCTCTTTTCTGTATGCATAAAGTATGAATCTGGAATTGTACTTGCTACGTTGGATGTTTTCTCTCCGAAATTGCGCCCCGAGAGTCTGGAAGTAAAATGAAAGTGGCGAGGCTGATTGTTTTCGTTCTTCAAGTTCGTATAAGAATGTATGCATGTGTAGAAACTTTGTCTAATCTCGCAATTTAACAGTGTTCGAGAATTAATTGTTTTTTTCATTATTAATTGTTTCTGCACTTAATGTTTGATCATCTGTACCAATACTTTTTTTCTGCTCAGTTAGGTGCTGTTCCACGTCTTCCAGTTTCTAGTTTTTTCACCTCGGATTTGATTTCAGTTTTTTGAACGCTTTCGAGAGTTGCTTCTCTCTCTGCCGCAGTATACAAATTCGAAAGTTCTAAAATTTATTCTACACGAGCATTTGTTTTTACAGCATTTTTTTTTTCAAATCCTTTTCTCTCTGTACTTTCCATTTTCGGTTTTAGGACTGTGGTTTCATTTGTTACTTTCACTCACACCTCAGAACTGAAGCGGCCCATTGTTGTGGTGTGGAAGCTAGGAGAGAGGACACCAGCTCAAGTGCTATCCTCTTTACTTGACGCTGGTTCAAATGACGAGGTTCATCGCCAATTGCCCTCGTGCAGCTTTATAGTGCGGCGTTCACTTTCAGAACTGAATCGAGGAACTTTTTAAAATGTGAAGTGAAGCGCATAAAGACAATAAATGCTTTGTGGACTATGAATACACGTCATTTGAATGGGTGCCGTCTGCCTTTTTTGTCCTTCCAAACCGCGCACTCCTGTCCTATCGAATCAATCTTTTCATTCCTTCCACTCTCTTTTCAAATTTAATTTTACTCGAATGAGGATATGGTTAAATGCCCCCCCCCTAATAAATTAAACAGATCACATAAATGTCAGCTAAAGGAGATACTTCAAGCACGTGATTTTTCGTCTCATTTCCATACAACACGCAACAGAATGTTCAGGGACTCCTATTTAGAAATTGAAATCTTCCAAGTAATGCGCCAAATAATTAATCAAGCAGTCTCCATAACTTGCTTCAACCTTCGAAAGGACGCTACTAGGCGAATGGTTTTGTAGTGAGCTCGCCGGGTGCAAATCAAGTGACATTCGAATGTGTAAACTGCAACGTGTCTAGGAACAGAACTCAGAGCTTCTGGCCATTTGAGACACCGATAAAAAAAAAAGGTGGGGGGGGGGACACTACCTACCAACCCACGGGCAATTTTTTTTTAACTCTAATGCTTGAAATGCAATCGACCGTCGCTGACCAGTTCCTCTTATCGGAGAAATAAAAGAAATCTCCCAAGTGTTGGTGAGGGGATATTTATGGAGTCGGGAAGTGTCTATTAAGGGGGGCCCCATTAGGGCCCCTTCCTTAAGCCCTCGATTGGGCTGATCTTATCTCCCCTTGGCAACGCAACAAGCCCGGGCTGACAAAAGAACCACTTTCGCATAATCACCGACTCCAGGTTCGTTTCCTTCGACAGTGGCCTGATTCCCTTGAGGGAATTTCAATAAATAAAGGAATGAAAAAAAGAAGAGTTTCAAACTCCTTTTTTTTGTCGTTTCTCTCTCTCTCTTTGTTTTCAGAATGCATTCGCTCAAGAATAATTTCATACATTTCGGATATTTTGTGTAAGAATAGAATCGCAGTTTGTTACGAAGAACTAAATGACTTTTAGCGAGGTATAAAGTCTTTTTCATTCCTGTGCTTATCTGCAATTAGTACTTTTCGCATTGATGCGAAAGAATCCATTTGAAAAAAAATCGTAAGATTTTTCAATTTTTGCCCCCTATAATCGATTGCATTTTAAATCTAGAAGGAGAAATTTCAAAAAATAAAAAGCCTCTTCTAGCAAATTTTTTTAAAAAAATCTATTTTTGTCTGGGTTGTTTTCAATTAGAAATATTAATAAAATTCGTTCTTTAGTGTAAACTTTGTACAAAAAAGAAAAAAAAAAAAAAAAAAAAGGACAGGAAGCTTGTGAGAATAGTTATAACGCAAAAACATCATTCTAAAAAATTCCTTTGCAGCTCGCTCTTTAATTTCGCTACATTTAATTGATTCAATTGATAACAACACAATTGTCGGGAATAATTGTCGAAAATTTCACAAATCAAAGCTCTCTCACGTTTTTCAAGGAGGGAGGAGCAAAAGATCCGAACACAAGGCCGAGAGAAGGAAAAACTGGGGAGGGGGCATTGCGCCACTCTCCCTGCAAACGATATCCGCCGCTATCGGATCGAGTTCATCTCTGGGCCATTATGTTTATTTGCCGCTCACACCTAGGCCTTCTTTTAGGGTGGGATAGATAGGCGGCGGCCTCTCCTCATGTATCGGATCCCCTCCCTGTCCAATTCCCTCTCTTCTCGCCAAGCACGCCAAGGTTTGGCGGGATCGAATACAATCGGTTTTCATACACATCCAAACAGAATAATGAAATCGAAATTTTTCAACTACAAGTGTCATATATATTGATATATTTCAAGTGTCATACATATTTTGATATTTTCTTATGGCATTTATAGAATACAAAAAAAAAAAAAAATGTATTGAAAAAAATTTTTGTTTCCGAAAAAAATTATTAAAATTAAATTTATAATAGATTTTGATGAATAATAATTATTATTATTATTTGTGAACGGCTCGATAAACAGTTCATAAATGCTTTGATTTGAGTGAATTCAATTTAGCTTGCGCTTCGTAGAAAAAGAAAGGCTTCCTAATCGACGAACGGTGGTCTTCATTGGAGAGGGTGAAAAACTCTTTGAAATTGAATTTAGATCGAATATCCAAGAACGGATGTCATATTTGTCATCCATTCATTTGAAATGCTAAATGCCTTTTTTACTTAATTTTCATGCTATTGATATATTTGAATGCCTTTCACTGGAAATGGTAACCTCTTCAACGGCTAAGAACTATTATGAGCAACTCGCGTTTCATACTCTCTCGATTATTATCACTAAACAAAAAAAAATCTTCTGCCTCATTTTAATTTTAGAAAATATCTTTTATTTTCTCTTTGTCAAGCCCCCTTTTTAAAGAAGTGGGAACTCTAAGCAGCAACCATTTTTGAAGGACCTTTTTGAGAACTAATAATAACCTAAAGCCAGTGGCGTAATGGAGACTATTAGGGCCCCTTGCAAAGTCAGGTTTCGGGCCTCAAGCTCAAATATGTACAAGGCGTCAGTCAAGCTTTGGGCCCCCTGGAATCCTTGGGCCCCACCGCATTGCGAGAGTGTACGTTACGCCACTGTCCGAAGCTCAAGATGCGATTTTCACGAAGTTAAGCTGCTAATCTAAATGCTTTGCAAAACTTTTTTACTCGCTGCTTTCAGATTTTCTTCTCATAATGTTGCTAAATTATTATTTATTTGCTCAATTTTAGTATTTTAAATTTTATTCAAAAATTTTTTAGCAATTTTATTTATTTTCCCCTTTTCCTCTCCATTTATTTTTTGAAAACAAGTGGGTGTTTTACTAAGTATTTTTAACAAACATCGTGGTGAAATGAGCTACTTTTTTCACTTGATCATTGGGGTGCAAAAGGAGATAAATTAACCAAGTCTAAATATTTATTCAGTATTATTTTTCTTGCTTGACGTAATTGCTCAAATTAGATAACCCTATTGATTTATTGGTTTTGTTATTATCCATATATAATTCGGCGACAAATAAAATTTTTCCTCCGTCACTTTCTTATTTTATTCGTGAGGTTAAAACGTCTTTTTCTTTATGAAGGACCGTTTCAGGCTATTTATTATTTGAGGGGGAAAGTACTTTGTTTGATGAGACATTCATATAACAAGCTAAAAATTAATAATACGTTTTTTTTTTAAAACATGTTTCGGTCATAATGTTCACAAAAAACTACGGCACTTCAAAAAGAGCCCAGATGTTTCCTTTTTCTTATTTCGGCCTACGGCTTGATGGGAGGAACCAATGCGAGAAGTTCTCACAGCTGAAACAGATAAAATACCTGCCTTCAAAATCAAATTTTTTCAAAACTTTTTTTTAACATTATTTAAATTGTGGGAACAAAAAAATTTAGCATGACAAATAAAGGGCTTATTTTCTTAATTATATGCTATCAATATTACGCTTGGCTTCGAAATTTCACTTTTTTTTCAAAAGAATCCCCGTTGATCGCCAAGAAGGGCGATATGTGGTGAAATTCAGATGAAGGATGAAAATAATCCTTTCATCACCGATAGAGGGCGACAGTGGGTCAGATTTTGTGGAACCTGCTCCCGAAGAACTTGAGCGGCATGCTGATTCAATTGGGGGGAATCTAAAAAGTTACATTGAAAAAAATTATATTCTGACTTTACAGGACAGAGAAAAACAATGTGTTTGTGTCAGACACAATGCATATTTTTTCTTTTTCTACATCATTTGACTACATTCCCCTGCTCCGCGCTACTACATACTATTGGAGACAGATCTCGTGATTTTGGACCTTGATCAAGTGACGAGGTAGGCAATTGAACAGGCACTCCACTCGCCAAACTTTCCACACGACGCCTACTTGACGATTTTGAACATCAGTTCCTCTACACGGGAGGTCATCGCGTGCACTTGAATTGACGACTCAACAATGTCGGCGACTGTGCGACCATGTCTACTCGACTACCACGGTCACAGATTGGCTTTCTGAAAGCCCTATGATTTATATACAGAACCCAATTCCTAAATACTGAGGGTGCACATTTTACATCAAAAATGAAAGTTTCATTTCATAGTTTTAGGGAATTATACTTATTTGTGTGTTCGAAATATTTCCATCCGTCAGGAGAAAAGCCCTCTTTTAAAACATGCGAAACTTTTTACGGGCTCTTTCGCACATTCACGTGACAAACAAGGAATCCTTAAAAAGTACGCATTCAATCTTTGAATGTCGGTTTCTTTCTCATTTTAGCGCTTCGCAGATCTGTCGGCGTCACTCAGTTTTAGATGATAGTCGAGGAAACACCTTCCTCAATGTGCCACGGTAGTACTGAAAGACCCGATCGAGTGAAAGCACTACAGACTCGATTCGTATACACGGAGCTCATCTTTCTCTCTCCGTTGCTTCATTTCGAATATTTTACCTCCCTCTACTCTCAAAGGCATTTCGTTATTAAAATAAATTCCTACATTTTTTCGTTTTTTTTTTTTTTTTTTTTTGTATTCCAACTGAGCGTATTGAAGAAGAAGTTCACAAATGGCCGTTGGATTTGATTTTAATGTACTCTGAAGCGACACGAAGCTTACTGGCAACGGACTTTGTAATTTTGAACCACAGTCAAGGATGACCCCTCTTCAAACTTCCACATCATGTCAACGAGAGGAATTGGAGCCCGGATAGATTTCACGTGCGTATGACCAGTGGCTTTAGGTATCGAGTCCGCGATTCGACAATGCAGTCACGAGTTCGCGATCTTCATCACTCGGCTATCACGGCCACATAAAAGTGACTAGAAGGTATTTTTAGTGTAATCAAGAATTTTCTTAAGAAAATCAGACAGAGGTAAGTTCGAAGGAAATTTTAAGGAAAATTATTTTGAATAAAATTAACGCAAATTAATTTGCTTTAAATATTTCTTGACAGTGCCTGGCACACAGAAAAAAATTACTACTTTAAAAACTAAGAACACGAAATAGAAGATTGATCTTAGACAGAATACTTGAAATTTAGAAAAATTTAATCCAAATAGAGTAATTTAAAAAAATTATTTGTTAAGATTTACCTAATGTATTCTAAGTTTCAAAAATCGCAGTTAAATGAACAATTCTGCCAATAAGTGTCCTATAACCGCAAGACCAACTGATCTGTTCATGAGGATTGAATTCAAAGGATCGATTCCCCTGCAATATGGAAGGAGGCGCAAGGAAGCAGGGGGGGGGGACCTTCCACTCATTAAGTGAGCTTTCAATTCAAACGCAACCTCCCGAAAGGCCGCTGTTTCAAAACGAGGGCCGAGGAAAAGGAGCGAAGCGTGCTGAAGATGTCAAGCTGCGCGATAACAGGGGCGTCCCAGGAAGCTGTGATGGATGGGGCGCTTTAATAACTTCTCGGGCGACCGGGCGAGAAATCCGCTCCAAAATGAAGGTTAGTAGGAAAGAGGGGAAGGGAGGGCGCAATTAATCACGAGCGGGCTTCACCGCGCAGAGGAAAAAAGTGTTGGAAGCGGGAAAGAGTCGACCTACGGATCGAGTGTGAGAGGCATTCTCACACTCGATACCGAGAGGCATACCCAGTTTGTTGAAAGTAAACATTTGCGAAAGAGATGGACATTAAAAAGTGCTGGTTTCCCATTTCGACCCCTTACAAGTTACACACTTTAATAGATGGGCTTGCCAATCTTTGTTGATAATATCGACATTCATCGCAGATCATACCTCGATAAGAGACGTAGGCATTTATATACTCCCTATTTTGTAAGACATTAAATACTAAGTCATTATTGTTTTGTTTTATTCCGTGCATACATACACACATATATACATATAATTTTTTAAACTATGAATATACTCTTATGAATATACTGGGGGTTAGGAATATGAGGACTACATCTGTGGGGTCTTATAACGATTTGGTTTCTAAAGGTCCATTCCATTCCGCTCTGTTGCAGTCGCTCTAGATCAGGGCTACTTAACCTTTTTTTTCTGCCGAGCCGCATACATATGTTAGTTATTTCAAGCCGGACGCAACATGATGATTAATGAAGGGGGAGGGAGAAATGTGCTTTAAGACAAATATAACATAGAAAACTTAAAATGCGGAAATTGATCAAAATATTAAAACTCTTATTTTTTTTTAATTATTATTTTTATATTTTTTACTTTTGTCACTGAATTTTTCTAAATTGAAAGCCTTTAAGAATTACTTTTTCATAATTTCTGCATCGTAAACGGTTCCATATGATTAACAATAATATAACAAGTTCCATAGGGTGACTTTGTTATCGCTGTGACATTACAACTAACAAAACACTTTTTTGCTGTTGTAAAGATTATTCAAGAAAGCCTATTCACCGCTTGAAAGAGATCTTCTAGGAAAAGTGTCATTGAACGATTCCTGTTCATTGGTATTTTTTAAATACACCTTCGCGTGACAAATCAAACAATTACTGAACCAGGCTTGTTTTTTACAACAAAATAGTGAATTTCCCAATCGTCTTGAAACAATCTATTTTCTTCGAATATTTTTCAGTTGCATGATTTGTTAAAAATTAATTCCACTCATAAAATCTACTGTTGTCTCATATTCTCTACTGTTGTCTATTATCACTAATCAGAAAAATAAATATCAATTCGTACCTATACGAGGACAACAAAAAGCAAAATTGATATATTTGATTTTTTAACAAAGAGTTTCACACAAAATTTTCATAAATAAAGGAATTTCTCAGAGCAATGAACCATGACCGGGCAACTTAAAAAGGCCCGGTGGGCTGCAGGTTGAGTATTGCTGTTCTAGATCCTTGAAGAGGAGTTTCAATGCACCCATGTTCATTGAGAAGCACACGAGGGGATCTTCCTTCAAATTAATGATGACCCTCATTTTAACACTTTCTCAAATGCGAGGAGTTATTTATAAAGAGCAGTGAGTAGATGTGCACTTTTCGAACACATGATGTATTTCTCACGTTTCATATCTCCTTTTTTTTATTTTAAAAGGGTTTTTTTAACGGATTCTGAATGGAACAGAAATTAAAGTTGCCCCTCTTGACTATTTTTAAATTATAGCGCGCACGCATATAATGCATAAAAATCGCAGTTTTTCTCTCTAAAAATGGAGCTTTGAGTCAGTGTTTGATCACCAAGGCAGGAATTCTTAATTATTGTGTGCTTGCGATCCCTTTGAGAATGAATGGATTACATATGTTATGTGTTATTTTAAATTCTTGTAATACAGTTTTTTTCCTCTTCCTTTTTGGAAATTTAAATATGTTGATCAACATCGATGGTAGGATTTCGCAGCTATGTTGGCATGCCACAAGTATTTTCCCGCAGACTCACTGGTTGTCAAGAAATTCGGTCTCATGCACAGTAGAAAAGCGCGAGAAAATGATCTCTGAAAGAAGTGACTACGGGATTTCAGTCTTGTGGCGGACGCAGTCGGTGTTCACGACACAAAACTCTCTTTGAGAATAGGCATAAGGCTCCAAAACAACTTAAAACAATGATTTTTATCCCCGTATAATTGATTCCAGTTGCATTTTCATTTATTTAACACCGATGTTGACAGCTATTCAATCTCTCGTATCAATCTATCATTTGAAAATAAAAGAATCTTGAATTGCGATGAAGATTAATTTATTCATTTATTAAATGTGGTTTATTTGCATTACACTGCCAAGGGAAGCGAGCTTATCCTAAAAGGCTTAGAGCTCCAAACTTGTCCCTCCGGAAACCCTGTGCTCCATCTTTATAGAATAAAATCTTTTTTTACAGGAAAAGACAAGGCTATTGGCATCACATCTTGTAGTTTTGAACCGGGGAAGGGGTATGATAACTTAGCTGAAATTTTCCATCTCTAAACTTCCACGCCGTTCCAACGAGAAGACTTTGAGCCTCGGCAGATTTAACGTGCCTCTACAAGAATGGCCCCAGGACTCGAATTTGACAGAAACGACGCCAAGTTCTGAGAGAATACCCATTTGAAAGATATTGCATAATGAGGGATAGATTTCAAGAGTCGAAGGAATCGCAAAAGATATGGATCACTTGCGGAGTACATTCGTCCTTTTTTGAAAAGTGCTTCCCAATCGCACCATCCGACATTTATTATTTCGCGAGCAGGGATTTCTTTAAAAACTGACTCCAGCTCAACTCTCTCTGATATGGCGTGAAATTTTGCGGAGAACTCTCGAGTGAAGTGAAAATATGCTTTATTGAGTCGATGGCCTGTACATACAGTCAAAACACCACTGGGTCATTTCATTTTCTAGTGGAGAAGAAATGCTTCTATTGATAGTTAATTTTCATTTCAGCGCCAGTCAACTGAAAGGCGAAACCTGTTGCGTTTTTGCTGGAATCGGAAAGTTCTCATTTCACTCTCCAATAAACATCCCGTTTTATTCGGAGGAACAGGGGATCGAAAATGAAGAGCAGCAGTTCTTCACTAAAGTCCTATTGGCAGAGATCATCATAGAGGGTGAGATTGACGGACGCCTTTTTAAAACCTCTACTGTAAATAAAACAGATGCATCTTTAAAGATTATTTGCGTGTGTTAACCGATTGGTTAAGGGGGAATTCTGATGTATATTCCATAGATGGGCAAGGTGTAGCCTTGCATCGGATTGTAAGATTATTTCTTAGGCTGTTGTATGTTAGATTTTTATTATTTAATATTATGATTTGTCTACTCTATTCTTTATAATATACTAAAATTAATTGTTGTATTTCTTTTAAAGATATTTTTATTTAAATAATATTCAAAAGTAACAAACTTTTATTTAAAACTTATGCAGAGAAATATATGATAAATCAATATTTAAATATAGTTTTAAAAAAACTAAATAACACGCTTTTATACTGATTCGAACTAAAAAGTGAAAAAAAAAATTATTCTTAATATAAGAATAAAATGATGAACGAGAAAATTAATGTCATTTTTGTAAAAGCGTGAGGTGCTTTGTACTACATTTTTACACTAACTTAGCATTTCGGAATAGAAGTTAGAAACTATAACAATTGATATATTTATAGAACACCCTACGTTTTTACTCCGAATGACATTAATTTTCTCGTTCATCACTTTATTCTTATATTAAGAATTATTTTTTTACTTTTTAGTTCGAATCAGTATAAAAAAGTGTTCTTTAGTTTTTTTAAAACTATAATTCATTTGAATTTTTAATCTTTAAAAGTACAAAACTTCAACAGATACTTATCAAACAACTTGATTTTGGGTATGTATGTTTATTACAATGTTCTTAATAAAAATAGGGATACATTTTTCAATATTTTAATTAGAAAATTTTTTATAAGAGAAAATTTACCAGAAATCCTGCTATTTAGCCTTTTTTCCACTGATGTATACATTTTAATTTTCTTTTTATCTAAAACTAATTTGTTTATTGTATAATCGATCCCTAAAGTTATTACTAATAGCCTTATAAACCTAAAAATTTTTTAGTGTGAAAACAATAATAATTGTAAAATAGAAAAATTTAAAAATAATTAAAAAAAATTTTTAAAAAACTTAATTTTTTAAATCTTTATAAAATTTAGCTTTTTTTATGATAATATTTCTTTGTTTAATAGTAACTGTTTATAATATACACAAAGGATATTTAAAAACCCTTAAATAAGAAAAAAATTGAAAAAAAGGTGCCGAGTCCCCTTAATTAATTGGTCGTTAAGTTGCCTCTGGAAATCCTTGAATGTGATTTTTCAATGGTCATACCTAAGCTTAATAGACTAAACACGATTAAACTACGAAAAAATGCAAGTGTACGTCTGTGATTGTGACAAAATATTGAATACAAAAAAAGTTGTTGTTGTTACTAATGTACTTTATCGACAGCGCCAGATTGAGATTCAAGAAATTCATCTCGCCGAGAGACTGGTTTAGTACACCTGTCGTAAGCCATAGCTTTGAGTACCATGCGGGTGACAGTACGGTTTGGCTCGGTTCTACCCCAATTTTGAAAAAGAACACTCTAGGGATGGTCAGGGGCCTCTCACCTCTCTTCACCTTCAACCAACCACACGAGAGCATTTGCAAATCGGTGATAATTTAGATTGTCCCCATGCCATCCAGCACTATAAATTTACAAACTTCCACGCCTTTCCCAGGATTCAAATCCATTCCTTACGGCACAGCAGTCGGCGCCACCTACCACTATACAGGATCGGCACAAAAAATGGAAACTTGATTTTGTTCATAAAAGAGAAGATTTGAAATATTGATAAGAGTATTATGGCATCCCAGAGTTTTGTCATCAGCGTTTACTAAAAACATAATTATTAATGGTATAAAAACAAAATCTCTTGCACAATTTAGCGACTGATACATATACAACAAAATGTATGCCACTGAGAAAGTAACCCTGAAGAAAAAATTGCACAATGTGGAAATTTAAAAGGAGAAAACATGATTAATATCGATTAATTAATAAAAATATGTGGGGAAAAAAACTTTAAAATTTTTTACATAATTTTAATACATCTTCTGAAAGTTACACTTAAAGTTCTGAGAAATAAAACAGCTGCAAAATGTAGATGTTTTATGCAATGGTTATGAATAATTAAAATTGGTATGGAATCTTATGCATTCAGAAAAACAGAGAAAATATTTTAAGTAGAGGAGTATTTATTCTTATTTGATTGCTTGTCATTTAAAAATATCTCGGATGTAAATTATAGTAAGAGTAGTTTTTATGCTTCATCATTCGAGAACTTCAATATTTATAATGAGTTTTTTTTAATTTTATATTTTGATTTAAATCTTTAGAAAAACGTAATATTGCTTAAAAGTTATGCAGCTAACTTCTGTCCTTTCTTTAAGGGATTTCCTGACATTAACATCGTTTAATGCTTAAAAAGGGAAAATTGTTCTCTTGATATAAAAAAAACGCACACATTTGCTAATGAAATGAGAAAGGAAATAGATTGAAAAGTTATTGCCAATGTTTTGAATTAAAAGGCTTAAGACTAAGCGTATTCCATCTCTTTGGCTCTTATCATTATTAATCTTGGTTCAGTCATTATTATTGATTGTTTCTCAAAATGATTAAATTGGAGTATAAAATAAATGGATAACAGGCTAAATTAACGGTTAAGAATTATTCCTCTTCCTTGAGTAATAAAAAATATGTTATGAAAAGTTATTTAAACTTACTTCAACACTCATTCGGAAAAGTCACAAACACAAACAAAGCATTAATACGAAGTTTGGAAAAGTTAAGAATAATGAATAAACCTATTTTCACTTATAGAAAAGTAAATTGGTTACATGATCCATGAATATTTTACTACCGACCGCATAATTTGGCTAGTAATCAAATTGAGGTTTCAAAAAAATAACGCCATTTTTATTATATGGCTTACTTTTTATTTACTTATTTTATTAAGGCCTGTATGTATATAAACTTCGGTTTGTTCAGTTTAGTATATAACTAAAGTCGACTAAATTGTAAGGGGGTGTACGAAAATTTTATTCATTATTTAATGGAGTTTCAACTTTAATTATCAATAGAAAAGAGAATTGTCATAAAAATGAAGCTACATTTTAAATGTTTGCAATTTTAAACATACTCCTCCTTTTGTTGAAAGTATAAAAAGAAAATAGTGGAATTTTGTTTTAAACGTTTATGTAATGAAATGTATTTTCGATTAATAATGTACATTTTAAACAGGATAATGAAATTTTATTTATTTTTTTTAATTTTAAATATATATACAAGGGGAAAATTAAGTAAGAACGAGACATTTATCAGAGATTATTTTTGAAATAATTTGTATGAAAAACTCATCACATTTTTTTCTAAAAATTCTTTTTTAACGTGAACACATTTTTTCAGCGTATTGGAAGTTAAGGTATACGACTACCTTAAAAATGTGAATTTCACCCAAAGTGAAAAGTTTTTATGACTTTATCTTATAAGCCATTTTATTCGCTTTATAAGAACACTTAGTTTATTATTTTCAATTCACTAGAACAAAAACTACAAGCATTTTAGTAAAATCATATTGCATTATTTTAAGCGAGACACGTAATACTTTAAAATGCGTTTTACTCAAAATGTGTGTGTGTGTTTTAATGCTCAAACGGGGCCAGTGATTGTTAAAAAAGTTTTGAAAATAATTAACTGAAATTTTTGTGTATGTTCTGTATAATAGTAGAAGTGTTTTAACCTTCAGATTTATTAATCCTGTTTTATTACAAAATTTAGTCCTTTATGTTAATATAATCACTGTTTTATGAAGCAATTTCATATAATAGCTAAGATAAAGTGCTCTAATTTTTGTAAAAATTAAAGTATCTCTTATCCTGAAGGTCATTTAAAAATGAATAACAAAGCAACACAACAGAATTGAAAAAAATAAAAATTTTCTTATAAATTTTGGTACAGAATGGGCAGCATTAATGTTATTTTTTGTAAATTTTTACCCATCCCCCCCCCCCTCTTTTTAGTACTAATAATTTCTTTTAATCTTCTGAGTTTTAGCATATTTTTCTTAAAATGCACTAAACAAATTAAAAAACAACAAAAAAATCTCCATTTTTTTATGAAAAAAGTTTTTTAGGTGGTCAGAAAATATGCAAAACTTTAAACAGCTAATTAAACTTTAAACAGCTAATATGCTAACTTTAAACACCTTTTATTAATTGCTGTGGTGTGGCGTGGGGATGCAGAGGGGGCCATTGGCCCAGGGATATGAAAAGGGGCGGTGGCAAGCACAACGATATTTAAATTCAAAAAATATTTCAAACTCCAAATCGCACCCGCGCTGACACAAGCCAAGCGGAACCGCGCGGGTGCGACAGGGTGGCGCGTGGAGCGGGGTGAAGTCACAGAAGCCAAAAGTCGTAAAATATTTACGACTTTTGTGTTTCGTATAATTCTATGCTCTACGTACGCTTTATGTGTATTGGACATTAGAAATTTTTAGCAAATGGAAGAAGTTAGAAAAGACTTCGGAAAGGACAAACATTTGATAAAAAAAAGAACAAGAAATATTGGCAAAGGAAACTAAAAAAAGGCATGAAGTTCTGGCAAGAATGTTTGATAGTATACAATTTCTGGCAAAACAAAAGTTGGCGCTGCGTGGCCACAGGGAAGATGTCACCAGTACTAATAGAGGCAACTTTTTAGAATTGGTTCATCTTCTGGCAAAGTACGACCCTGTTCTCAGAGAGCATTTAGAAAGGATAAAAATGGGCCAAAACAGTTCTCTCACTTTTTTGACACCTCATATTCAAAATGAGTTTATCGAAATTTCAGGAAACAAAGTTCGCCAAGTAATTATAGCTCGTGTCCAAAAAAGGCTAAATATTATTCCTTAATTTTTGACAGCATCCCGGATACTTCCCACAAAGATAAAACAAGCCAAGTGATAAGGTATATGATGATTGAAAACCAGGAAGTTAGAGTATCATTTTATGCTCTAACTAGAAATTATAGAGTTTATAGATTTCATTGAAATGGAAAAACAAAAAACTGCGTAAGGTATAAGTGACATGAATGATAGTAAGCAAACTTAAGGCTGATGGGCTCAACATTATGAACTGTAGAGGGTAAGCTTACGACAATGCTGCCACGAAGGCTGGATTCCACACAGGTGTGCAACAGCGGATAAAAGATATAAATTCTAATACTGAATTTGTTCCTTGCTCAAACCATTCGCTAAACCTAGTTTGCTTACACGCAGCTTCAGTGGAGGTAAATTTGATGACTTTGGTAGACTAGAACGCTGCTACTCTCTTTTTTTCTACGTCGACGCACCAATGGGGAGTTCTTGAATCCACAGGAAAAAGTTTGAAGAGGATTCAGGACACACGTTGGAGTACTAGAGGCGATGCTGTAAATTATATCAGACACCATTACAAAGAAACTTTAACTGCACTGGAAAAACTGAGAGAAACGAGTGAAAGCTTTAATATACGCATAGATGTAGGAAGTTTCATTTTTATGTTACTTAGGCTTTTGGCAAACGGTACTGAGTGAAGTCAATGATGCTCAAAATTATTTGCAAATAGAGGGACTAAATATCCATCAATGAGCTAAAAAAATTGGCAGTTATAGAGACTGCCGATAGAAGGGAAAACTTAGAACTTATAGTATTAAAATTTGAAATTCCATAACGTTTGAATTAAAATTATCAACATCAATCTGGTTTTCACATCTATTGACACTCCGAGCAACAACTAAATGCATGTTTATATGGTTTTTTATTATTCAAATATATTACGGGCTGTACAAGATCATGACAAAATATAAATACAATTTAATGAAATAACAATTAATATACAATTATATTATTTATGGATAGTATTTGTATTTACTTAAATTTCAATGTACTTGATTTTTAACATTATTTTAATTGTTTGCATCATTAATTTCAACAATACTTAAGACTTTTTGTACTTTCAATTATTTCATTTTTTTCTAAAAAAGATGCAATAGGCTTATGGTAACTCAAGTAAGAAAGGAAAATGTTTGATTCAAATTTATTTAAGTATCGCGTAAAAACCGCATCGATCGTCGTTTTATATTTTGTAGTACTGAGTTTTCGATCATTGGACATACTTAAATTAAGTGTTTCATTTAGAAATTCAATTAGTGGTATATTTTTATCATCTGCAAAGTTAATATTGAAGTCTCCACTTGAAATCATCGTTACATTATCATATTTTTCGAAAAATCTTTTTTCGAGTATTTCAGAAACTTTTCTTGTATAAATCATCAAAAAATTTCGAATAAAAATTGTTGTATCTGTCTCATAGATTTTCCAGGCGAAATATAAACGGCAACCATTAATATGTATTGCCCATTCTCGGAATCGCAACCAGCAATGCACAGTATATACACATTGAACTTTTCACTAAATCCATTGAACTTGATTTACAAGATGTACGACAGCTGTATAGCTACAGATATATTGTTACAAGCATGTCGGTGACGCAAACGCATGAGATTTCACCCATCCAAAAAGTGTCTAAGGCGAACAGCACACTGCGCGTGCGCCAGTCAGAGCATGTCGGTGACGCGAAACCATAAGATTTTCCCCTACCAAAAAGTGCCCAACGCCGCTAAACTTCAAAAATACATGCGTATTAGAAGCAAAACGAGAGGAATCGTATAGGACGCTTTAATATATGTTAAAATTTGTGTGCTTGAAATTTCTTTTGAACCCGAATCAGGAGGGCGAATATATTGGGCGACGGAAAGAGGGTTGTTCGGTTATCGTACGAAGATGACTTTCTTCAATACACAGCTGAAATTCGAGAAAGATTCCAACAGTTGCAGAATTTTGCGAAAAAATGTGCTTCTTAAGGCTTGAAGTGATATCGAGCATGGACGAACTTCACTTAGATCCTCAAAACAATAATAAAGAACAATTCCAACTTGAGAGAGTACTTTTACAAGCTTCCGTAGCTGCAACAGACCTAGGATGTAAAAAAGAACTCAATAGGTCGGTTCTCTGTGGGTTTTAAAACATATTATTGAATCCAAACTTGAAGAGGGCTTACCAAACGTTGTCATAATGTTGAGAATTTGTTTAACATCTGCCATCAGTAATGCCAGTTGCAAGAGAAGCTTCTCTAAGCTAAAATTAATCAAAACTTTTCTCAGATCGACTATGTTCACGTTAAGGCTAACAAATTTAGCTATTCTGGCAATTGAACATAACATACATATTGATATTGACAATTGTTTAAAAGATTTTGCTATGAAAAAAACACCAAAAGTGTGCATTTTTAATCAAAAAAAAATTTAAGCTGCTTTTTTTAAAACTTTTATTAATTTTCTTGACTAATAATTAAAATAGAGAGGCGACAAATTTCCGGTCGGCCGCAGGCGGTGAAAGCTTATGCTACGCCATTGATTAATTGTGAGATAGTTTGTCGCTTCCACTCTGAGCATGAATCTGCTCTCACTGAAATTGTCGAGCCGACAAAAGATTAAAAATTGAATCACATACTCATGACCCAAAAAACCTTTAAAATAAGAAAAAGCTACTTGAGAGAATTATAAACACGTGAGAAAAATATTTCCATTTTTTAAATATGAACCTGAAAAAATATCGTACTTTTTTTTGTCCTGGTAGTCGCAATGCATCAAAGTGGGCCATTTTCTCAAAATGCGACCTTTCGAAAGAGAAGGTGGAAGGAAAATCTCCGGATACTGTAAATCCCATTCTCTCATTCGACGAGGTCAAAGGGGTGGAGCACGTCCCATCCGTCATCGCAGAAGGGCGTGGCTTTACTAATTGCAATGTTAATTGGATTTCAGCGCGGGCGAAAAAATCTCCACAGATCTCTTCTTGACAGTGTTTTGAATGAAAATGCGTTGAGAGGATGCCGACCTCCGCAGTTCCGAAGCGACACTTTTGTCATGTGCGCAATGATTTCGGAAAAGAGATGCGTCACAGTCGTTACCGGAGAAAAATGAAATGATTTTAAGATGGCCGTTTTTAACATTCCCGGCGCCTTAGGCACTTCAAATTGTCTCACGCTCATCCCCCCTTCCTTCAGTTCTTACCTTGCTAGTTTTAGTTCAGGAAGGATTGGTATTATTATTATTTTGCATGAAATTTTTTTCTTTTTTTTTCACTTTTTTAATTTTTTGCGCCCCCAATCTCTTGCGCCCCAGGCCTGTGCCGAACGCGCTTAAGCAGAAAAACGGCCTTGGATTTTAAGTAACAGAAAACTTGTAGATTTTAGGTTAGAAACCTTTGGATATTCAATATTTGGCTCCTAAGGAATTCCTTCTACGAAAACAAATCTCAGAAATAAAATACTTCGCACCTTATAAAAATAACCGGCATACAGTTTTGAGCGTAGGAAACTTGACTGCTTTGAGTTTCGATGCATTTTCATATTACAGATGCCATTCAAATAAGAATTTCTCATCCAATTTTTAATTAAATCTTCAATTTCTAAATTTTATTTTATGCTTTTTTTTATAGCAGAAATCAACTAAAATTAGAATTTTAAAAACAGGAGGACTGATATTCACGTTCTGATTGTATTCATAACAATTCTTTTGGAGACAAATCTGTATGCGGCAGTGAAATTGCTGAGTTTGAATTTTGCCCTGTTGCTTGTGGACATTATCTTGTGGGGTCCTCAAACAAGTGTTTCTCAAACTGTGATTCGCGTATATTAGGACAAAAGCAAGAGTATTCTAGACCAGTGATTCCCAAAGTGGTCTCTGTTGACCCCCAGGATTCTATGATGACTAGCAAGGAGTCCACTTTAACAAAAAAAATAATTTGTGGCTCCATGAGGTGTAAATGGTGGTCTACGATAGTGGCTGTCATTCAACCAGATAGTGACTTTAATTTTAAAAGAAAATTTTAATCGAATGGAAACTAGATTTACCTATTTAACAGATTTATTTATTAAATTTAATGAGGTTAATTTGCAGTTACACGACGACATCATACATTTTATTAAAACAAGGGTCACCATTTCTTGCCAGAGTTAAGCTAATGGGGAATATAATATAACGTCGCAAAAATTTTCCAAGTGTCTCAATTGGTCTCAAACATTCTGTCAGGTATTGACGTTTTAACCTACCTTCAACATTTAATGTCCTTTATTCAGATTTTGAAACTAAGATTGTTTTGACTATGGTAATTATCACAGTAGGCAATTAACTCATCTGGTCACAATGAAAAAAAAACACAAATGTCAGATTACAAGAGGAACTGAGCGGAAACAGGCACTAAAGATCTTAAAGTAATAAAGTAAAGTGTAGAAATGGATGGCAGCAATTTTGGTTTTAAAAAGATATACCTGTTATCTGATCCGAATTATGAGAGTTAAGAAAGTTTTTAATTCTTTTCCCAGGGAGAGAAAGATTTTCATCGTGGCGGCCTATCTCCAAAACAATAAAGAAAGGGGTCGGACACTACCAACAGAGGACATTTAAAGTTAAACTTGACAAGATTGATGGGAAATGTTAAAAATTTGTTATTGAATCCCAGATTCATCCCTCCAATTCAAAGCATTTGTTTGTTGTTCAGTTATTTTACATAACCATTACGAATTGTATGTATTAATTAATATTTAATTTATTTATCAAGCCGCTTCTTAAGTTTTAAGCATTACATTTCCCTACCGCTAGAAATTTAAATCTTTTAAAGTTAGTATCTCTGTAGCAGTTGTCAAAAAATCATGTAAGTGGATAAATTTGCAAAAATTCAGTATTAAGTAAGAAGGGTCTACCTCAAACCGAAAAACATGCCTAAGTGTCTAGGAGACAAAAAAGTTTAAGAACCTCTGTCCTAGACGGTTCAGGAAAACCTCATAGAAAATATAGAGCCCCCTGATCCAGAAAGAAATACCCCCACTTCTCAACGAACAGCGCCCCTTTGTCATTGTCGAAGTGAATCCACGACTGCTTTGTAGTAATTAGAATGAAGGATCATCGCGTTGCCAGATGTTTCGACTGAAAAGTTATCGCGTAATGATGTATGAAGTGTTGAGGGAGAGGGCGCTGTACGTGCGGTCATTTTCTTTATAAAACATGTTTAATAATGATCCTGAGCACCATGAGTTCACTCATCTGAATCTCTTTCTCAAGTATTCTTTAAGACAGCCAAGGAATGGATGGATATCTTCATACATCTATCCACAGGACAAAAAACTTGGCTTTGTTACGATTGTTTTAATGCAAACAAATTCTTTCACAGTATAATGTTATTATTAATAAATAAAATTACGTTTCAAGTGAGCTTTCTCCCCGTAATTTCTTTAGATTTTATATGTTATATTTTGCAAGGCTCATTCTTAAAAATTCTTTTAACCCTTTATCTACTGACATCACTTACAAGTACCTTTTACATTAAACTTACATAAGAACCAATTTTACGAATATTCCAACAGTACTCAGCAGTGTAACTTTTTTGCGTCACGTAGCTGAAACGTCGGTATCTTTTTGTGGATAGATAACCGCACGTGCTCCCTTAGAATATTGCAAAGTCTTGTATTCTGTCATCGCCCCGGTAATCTTTGACCCCGTGAGAAACCCCCACGAGCCGTATGCAATTCGAGATAAAGAGATCCCAGAAAGGACAGAGGAAGTCCGCTGGAAAACTTCGCAAGGAATGGTGCAATGTCTCCTCCCTCATAAATATCAAATTTTGGACTCTAATGAACTAATAAATATTTTAAGAGGTCCGGCACATGAATTTTCGAAAAATTATCGATTTTCACTTTTTTATATTTTTTTTAATGTTCAAATATATTTCTGTTGAAAATGATATACGAAGTGAGAAAATGCGATAGTTAGAAGTATTTTTATTTATTTTTTAAATGAAGCTACTCCTTGACGCGCCATCAAATAAGCCCCTTGCATAAGTTTCTGATGAGCGCGAATCCATATGATGTTCAAGTGGGAAAATTTGACTGAATTGGTCTTCAAAAGCGTATGGGTAAGAGCCTTTTGGATCTTAAATGCGAAACAGGAAGCAAAAGGTTAAGCGATAGGAAAAGCCTATATATAAGGGGTCGTAACCTACTCACCGACATTTTAATATAAAAAATTCAAAGATATTTTGGTGTGGTTCTATTAGAAATAATATCAATATAATCTACAAAGCATGAAAACTGCTGTTTGAACAGTTTATTTTCATCTTCTGTCTTTAAATGAGAGCCCTCCACATGGACTGTGTCCCTCGGGTATAAATGCTTGGGGCAAGTTTTCAAAAGCCAAAAACTGAATGTAACAAAATGAATTCGGTAATGAATTAAATGAAGCAAATTCTTAGAGATCTAGTGATCCTATATTATTAAGAAAATTTTTAAATGGAAAGACTCAGGCCTCCAAATGAGTCAGTTAATAACACAATATGATCAGTGATTCCAATATCCATTTGCGGAACTAGAAACTCTAAAATTAGGGGTAAATATGGCTATTGCACATTTCAATAAGAGCCATGTAGCAAAATTAATGATCTTAAAACATTCTGAGATATTGAACCAAGTTATAACTGTGCGCCATGCTTTTAAAAACTAGAAGCATGTATGATTCGTGTAGCACAACGAAAGCATGTTGAGATCCCCAAAAGAAAAGGTAAAATTGTTTCAAATAATGAAAAAAAAAAATTAAGAAGAGTTTTTTGTATAAGCAGAGAGTTAAAAAAAACACCTCTTTAAATGCTTCTGGAAAGTACCAAAAAAAGTAAACGATTAAAAAGTTAAAAAATTTTACTTTATAAAGCCTTTTTTTCCAAAATGTAATATTTTCTCCTTTATGTACCTTTTTCTCAAAAACTGCTTATCATATAATCCTCACATTTTCTGTGGGCAGACTTGTAACATGTTTACACATTTTAGTGGAGCGAATTAGAAATATCTAGCAAACTGTTTTAGATATGACCTTTTCAAACTAAATTGCAGGGGAAAAAATTTGACAATTTTTAAAAGATTCATTATTAATTCAATTTTTAACAAAAAGTCAAAATACCTTCGTTAAAGTGTTTCTTATAGTATACATAACCTACTGTAAACATTTTATCCATGAGAAATAAATAGTTTATGAGAAAAAGGTACATAACCTTACGCAGTTTAACATGGGCTCCTATGGACGTGCCGGATCCTCTTAATAACTTCAATGTATGTACTATAGTTCATAGCTGTGACATAAATAAACCAAATATTTAAATTAATAAATATAACGCTACCATTCTTTTTCCCAAACGTTACTGCAGAAACACTCTTTTTTTTCCTTCTCTTCTAGTATACATGGCAGCACGGGTTCTATGATGAGGATTTTAATGGTGAAGGTGAATAGTCTTAAAGCAGAAAATTCTCTTCCAGATCGGATTGCCAAGATTGTCATTTTTATGCCGCAAAAGTACTTAATGCAAAAGGTAAGTGACTTATTTTTATATGTTAGTTAAGACCTTAGAAAACGATTTGACTGTTTATTTTAAGCGAACAATGTATATAATTGATTTTCCAGTTGAATAACTTTGTGGTATTTATAAGTACCGACAGAGTACACTGGATGTCAGAGAAAGCACTTCGGGTTTACTTTCATTCAAGTACTTTTGTATTGTTTATTGCTGGCTTGTAGTATACTAAAGTATTACTAAAGCGAGAGCATTGAGTTATGCATATTTGGTTTACTTTCGTTCAAGTACTTTTGTATTGTTTATTGCTGGCTTGTAGTATACTAAAGTATTACTAAAGCGAGAGCATTGAGTTATGCATATTTGGCATTTCCTTTTAGTTTAACTTTTTTTACTTTGCTTTCTTACTGTTTTTTTTTATTATTATTAACGTTCTCAAAAATTTTTCAAAGTTGAATCTAAGTTTGCATTTTTTGTTTCACAATTAAATGTAAATATCTATTACTAGCCATTACCCACCCGCTTCGCTGGGTATTCCATTATGTTTTATAAATTTATACTGTTTATGTATATATATATATATATAAATTATTGATATATAAGTCCTAGCATTAATAATTAGATTGTATTGAAAAATATACATATACCTGTAACTGTCACCTCTTGATGAAAAAAGGGCAGAACCCATCTAATTTGCATTTTCTAAAAATCTTCAAAATTGAAGTATAGAATGATGTTTGCTCTTTCGTAACCCTATAACCAAGTGAATTCCCGCAAAACCAATTTTCGGTGGATCTCTACTCCGTAAATTGAACATGCAAGCCAAATTTCAAGTCTAAATCTAACAGAAAAAAAAAACAAAAGTTTTACCATCAATATCCCCGTAATCCCGTTGAGAGCCGTTTTCCAAAATAACCGCTCTTAGCGGATTTCTATTCAACAAAAGAAAAATGCAAACCAAATTTCATTATTATACACGGAGAAAAAAGAAATACTCAAAAATGACTACATGGACTTACTCAGTTTGAAATGAGTTTGTTTATATCAGATTTGAACGCATGCCTTTACAAATATGAGACATTATATGTACTCAAAATTTCAAAAAATGGTTAATTAACACTATCAAACAAATTAAAAAGATATTCAGGATTAAAAAAGTTTTTTTAATATACTGGCTACATATTTTAAAGATTGGGGTTCAACAACAAATTTAGTTCTCATAAATCTTCCGAACTATTTTTCGTTTCTACCACGCTACCCGCGGACGAACACATGAGTACTAGATTGTTTTGATATTGTAAGGCTTTTACAGGAATTTAGCGGGAAAATGTGATAAAAATGCCTTTTTTTGGCGGATTACTTAAAAAAACAAATTTAAGGTATGTGGCTACCCTCGGAGCATTTTATTGAAACAAATTTTCAACTAAAAAAACACTTTTTTCTTTAAAAAGGGTGTGCATAGAACTAGGAATTAAGGTTCAAGTGTAGTATAGATACTTGGCGATGTCAAATTTTTTTGGTGACCAAAATCGATCGCCAAGCTACTTCACTTAGCGATAGGTTTCCCGAAGCCAGAATGAATTCGTTATCTCACCAATAATATCTATATAAAAATCGAAAGGGCCCTCTCCCCTATACTACACTTGAGTCAGGAATTAAAATACAATTCCACAAAATTTTAAATTATTTTGGATAGATTGGGAATTTTTAGTTAAAAATTGCAGTTACAGTAAACCTTGTATTGAAAATTCTAATTAATATATTCAAATAATATTAAAACTGCACACAAATAACATCATTATCTGTGCCTAGAGCGATAAGAGTTACATTATTTTTTTGAAATTTGTCAATTTTTTTCAAAAAAAGCATGTTTTTTCTCACAAATTGTATGTGCAATAAAATGCAAAAATACATACACAAAGATTATAGTCTATAATAAAAATAAAATAAAATAAAAGTTTTCTTAAAATGTTAATTCAATGTCTTAAAAATAAATCCATTTGTGAACTTTACCGTGAAGCCAAAAAACATAGTTTCTCAGACAATGCTTTTAAAGATTTAAATACAATATGAAAAATGTTCTACTAGTTGTACATTTCTTAAACTCACCATAATTATAGCTCAAACTCTTTAGCTTCATGTTTAACTAATTTTCAACCCTTTTGCTGTTTTCTGGAGAGTTTTATAGATTATAAAAATTGTCGAGTTTAGTAAAATTTTCATGAAAAATTGCAATTAGGATCTTTTACACAAAATTCTAATGAATGTATTCAAATAATATTTATACAGTACATAAATAATGGAACATCTTTATATATTAGGAATTAAAAGAAATGTATTACTTTTAAAAGTTTTTTAAATATGCCAAATTTTATGCAAAAACTCGATTTTTTAAAAAATTAATGATATTTTTTACATTTAAATGCAATGAAGTACATAAATACAGTGAACCCCAAAAGTGTTCGTACACTTGCAGTTTCCTATAAAATTTAATGATTTCGACTAATAAAAATTAATGTATAGAAATTGTAATTTTTTTATGATATCTGCAACTTGTTCTTAATGGAATGACATAATTATTTTTTTAAAAATAGCATAACTATTATTTTTAAAAATTAATAATCAAAAAGCTCCTGAAAAATTACGCCACTAAAGTCTTAGAACACTTAACAAAAATCTCAACATAGCTTTAAATATTGTGTATTTCTTTCTTAATTTAGAACTTAGTAGGATATCTTTTAGTGTCCACAACAACTTTTGGACATCTTGATATAGATTTAATGAGTTTTTGTAATTTCTGCATCGATTTACCTCCATGCTTCTGTGATTATTATTTTTACTCCCCATTATGTGTTTATGTCATGTTTTTTTATTTTAAATCTAGTTCTCCCCAAATATGATCTGCTGGGCTAAATAAATTGATTGAGGAGGTGTTATCACAAAATTTTGGGGCAGTTATAAAGACACCAGCGGTGTACATTGAGAGCAGTACGCTTTGCTTCATTATCCTGTTAAAATATGAAGTCGTGTTCAATATCAAATTTTGGACAGACAATTTAAAATTTCTCTAAAATATTTGACTAGAGCTCATGATTCTCAATACCATCAAAAATTACCTAATTCTGTGGCTGATTTACGCCCCCCACGCAAGAACACTTCCACTTCCATGGTTCATTCATCCAACTAGATTCTTGTGACTTAAGTTTCAGAAAATTCAAAATTGACAGGAAAGTGATTGGGATGACAGAAAATTCAACATTTTTGGTTCTGATGGGCATATAATAGTTTTAAAGGAAAAAATGAGGCATTTAATCCAGTGAATTTATGTGGAACAAGAGCTCCTCCACCTCCATGCATCAACACAGAGGTGTTCTTGCGGGGAGGGGGGGGTGTAAATAGGCTTCAGGAATTAGGTAATTTGGTATTTTTTGATGGTATTGAGAATCACATGAGCTCTATTTAAATATTTTAAAGAGAAATTTTAAATTATCCTCTCAAAATTTGGATATTTCAGACGACTTCATTTTTTAACAGGATAATGACGCCAAGCGAACTGCTCTCAATGTACACTGCTGGTGTCTCTATAACTGTACCCAAAAGTTTGAAAACACCTCCTCAATCAATTTATTTAGCCCAGCAGAGCATATTTGGGGAGAACTAGATTTAAAATAAAAAGAAAACATGACATATAAACACATAATGGGAAGTAAAAACAATAATCACAGAAGCATGGAGGAAAATCAATGCAGAAATTACAAAAACTCAATAAATCTATATCAAAATGTCCAAAAGTTGTTGTGGACACTAAAAGATATCCTACTAAATTCAAAACTAAGAAAGAAATACAATATTTAAAGCTATGTTGAGATTTTTGTTAAGTGTTCTAAGACTTTAGTGGCGTAATTTTTCAGGAGCTTTTTGATTATTAATTTTTAAAAATAATAGTTATACAATTTTTAAAAAAATAATTATGTCATTCCACCAAGAACAAGTTACAGATATAAAAAAATTACAATTCCAAAATATTAATTTTTATTAGTCAGAAACAATAAATTTTATAGGAAATTGCAAGTGTACGAACACTTTTTGGGTTCACTGTATATACACAGAGATTAGATTTTGATTCATAACACAGATAGAACTAAATAAAACATGTTCTGAAATTTTAAATTCAATATCTTAAAAATATTTTGTGTAGGGATCAACATCTGGTTTTGTTAACTCCAATTCCAGTTTACTAATTATGCTATAACTTTGTTTCTAGATATCATAGAAACAAAAATAGAGTGTTTTTTGAATCTTAAATGTATAGTCTTTAAAATAAAAACACAAAAGTAATTTTTGAAAATTTTCACCAAAACTGCGAATTTTGGGTAGTCACATATATTAATGAAATTTACTTGATTCATAATAAGTCACATTGTTGATTTTTTGGGCACTTGCTTATAGGCAAATAATAATTTAAGTATTCCTTTGCTACATTGGAATAGTTTTATTTTCATATTGAACTTTAAAATAGCTTGCATGTCTTGAAAAACGCAAGCCTACAAAATAAATTTTTGTTTTCAATTAGTAATCTTTTTAAGAGACTAATTTCTTGTAGATTTTAAAGAACTTTTCTAGCTTATTGGTAAACTTATGGAAAATGTCTTAAAAGTTCTCATAAAGAAATTATTTCAATACATTTATTTTATGGTTCCTTTATTGTGACTATAGTGTTTTGTTTATTTGGATGAAAATAAATGAAGTATAAATATCAGATTCTTTATATTTAACCCAATATAAATATATTTTATGCTTTTACTCATTAAAGAAAGGTAGAGAAAAATTATGTTTTTACCATAAAATCTGGCATATCATGTATACCATCGTATTACATGCACTTATACTTTCAAGTAGCAATTTTTAATTTTTATGTTTATTTGCTGAGAATGTGCACCCCCATTTTCATGAAGAAACCTGAGATGTATGCGAGTCATGCTCTTAAAGTTTGAAAGTCATTTATTCTAAGCTTTAGTAAAAAATAGTATACATCTAGAAGTGCAACCTTTAAGTTCATAAGGAATGCCATTTCTTTTAAATAACCATTATTTTGATCTATGTAGAAATCTAATTTTTTTTCCTGTGCTCACATTTTTTAAAGCTCTTATTTTTAAACCTGGTATATAACGTGCACGCATAAAATTCAATCTTATTTTTTGTGTTAAAAGTGTGCACCATACACCAGATTTTACGATACATATTACCACAACAATGCCAATGTTCAAGATAACGTGCCAAGTTGGTGACCCTGATTTTGCATGTGTCGTATGCGCCAGATTGACTACCATGTGTTGTATTACATATAATTTCACCAATATGGTTGCAATATTATGAAAGTACCAAAAATTAATACAGCTTGGGTACAAAAACTCCTGTATGCAGGTATGTTGTACACAAGTGAAAAAACATAAATCTTGGTACTTACGTATTATCACAACCAATTGGTGACATTATATGAAACAAAGCACCTGTTTGCCAATTCAGCACGTTCAACACACAGGAACTCGGAGGGTACTTGTGTATTTTTGCGACAATCGCTGACTTTAAATAACTCGCTGAGTTGGCCACCCCGATTTCCTATGTGTGGTACACACTGAATTGGCTGCCAGGTGCTTCATTTCATATAATATCCCTAATAGGTTGCAATAAGGCGCAATTACCAATCAGGGTTGCCAACTTGGTGTGTTATTATTAGATTTGGCATTTGTTGTGATAATACGTAATTTGTTCAGTCTGACGTATTTGAAGCACAATTAATTTAAATTATAGTTTTAAGAAACATGCTTTTTTATCAAACTAAAAAGTAAGAAATAAATCTTATATAAGAATAAAATGATTAACTAGAAAATTAATGTCATCGTGGTAAAGGCGTGGGGTCCTCTGTACTACATTTTTACACTAACTCTGCATTTTGGAATAGAACTAGTAAGAAATTATAACAATTGATATTGAGCACCCACTCTTTTATATGCAGTTATTATTTTTCCAGTTTCAATTTTATTTTTTCTGCTTTTTTCTTGGCATTTCTAAATACCTTTTGTTCTATTTCTTTAAATCCTGGCATTCATATTTTTCTAATTGGTTTTCTATAAAAAAAAGTACTTATGTTTTTGCTTCTTATTGTAATTCCTTTTTTGCCAGGAATAAGCCATTCTTTTAAATTATTGTCATGTTGAGTTCTTAGTGGGAGACCATCATCATTGATTGAATACTATTGGATGCCAAAATTTATTTGCAGCGATTTCAAAACCACTTCTAAAAGATGTTTAATGTGTAGTGTACTGATAACAAATTAGTTCCTGTATATATTGTTCCAATGTGTGGTATTTTTTTAACTGTTGTTTTTATAAATGTGAAATTCAGGTAGACGTGCAATATTTATAAAAATTGTATTTTTTAAATCTTTTATCTTGTTTCTAAATTATGAATGCTTTATTTTTAATTTGCACTAATTTCATTTCTGCTTGTTAGTACAAATCTTGATTTTTAATGTTTCTACTCATAATTTGTTTTAAATTTTGCATATAGCTCTGAATTTTTTTAAAAAATATTTTATGGATAAAATTAATTTATGAATTTCATACATTTTGCACTTTCTGCCAAAGACCATTGGTTTCACATTGTAGCCTTTGTCCTTATGTTCTAAATACTCATACAGGTATAGCATATCACTACATGTGTTATGCTAAATTTTGTAGATAGTCATTTCGAAAACTATATAATTATGAACAACCTTTGTAAAAAGTTTACTCTAATGAGAAAACTTTCAAAATTCCTTTCAGAACCAGCTATTTATAAATTCTGCAGTAAATAATTTAGATGACTCGCATATCCTAACATGTAATTTATTTGAAACAACACTGTTTGAAAGGCATTTTCACTCACATTTTGTAACTCAAAGACATGATTTGATAAAAAAATTAAAAAGTTGTTTATTTATGTACTTTTACACACTTTCCTATATTTACAATGATAATTCAATATATATTACACTAAAACATAATCTGTTCTGCACAAATAAGGATGGAGTTGACTATAATATGGATTAGATAGTGTTTATAAAAAAAAATTTTTAAAAATTTCACTTATATTCTTGTTTATTTTTTATGTATATATGTATGTGTTCAATTTCCAGAATAAATATTTCAACAATATGATTTTGGTTTGTTTTATTTTTCTTGTTAACAGTGAATAATTGAAAATAAAATGCTGTATAAAGTAGAAAAATGGCTAGATTATGATTCTGTTGCTCCTTGGGATGTTATTTTTTCTTTTAAATGGGTGCAGAAAACTTCTCTAAAAACTCTTTCCAGTTGGTTAAAAACTTGTTTATTTTAAATGTTTTTTAATGCAAAAATCTACTGTTTTAGTTGTTTTTACATTCTTCTAAGGACTGAAATTTTTAAGTATTTTAATTTTTAAAAAACCATTAACTTAAAAACTATAATATTTGTTTTCTTTGGTGATAGGAGAGTGTAAAATCAGTTGATTTAACAAAAAACGATCTTAATTTTTAATATAGCAATGCATTTTCTTTATTTCCATGTGGATAGATGTTTCTATTTAAACAAAACAATTGATATAAAGAGTACTTACACACCTGGGTCTAATGAGTGTTAGTTTAGTCAAAAGGTTTTTTTCTTCGGTTACATAATATGTAAAAAAGCTATTTTTTCTGGCATTGTTTTGAAATTTTTACTTAGAAAAATCTGTTATTTATCATAATGTTTCCTAGATATTTCTAATAACTTATTATTGAAGGGCTGAATTTTTTTAAATAAAAGTTAATTTTCTGCTTGTATATGATTTTAAGGAAACAATATAATGCTTCTAGAGAAACATAATAAATAATGAATCAAATTGCTTCTGGAACTAGTTCAAAATGCATACACATTTGTTTAAACTATTACATCGAATTCATTTGCAGTTTTCAAGATTAAATTTGCGGTAAAAGTTCGAAGACATGCGTTTGTGATCAATAATAGTTGCATTTTTTTTTCTCGAAAAGTATATTTTTGTTGATACTTGCGTATTGTCGCCACCGTATTGGCGACATATATAAAACGAAGTACATGGTTGCTAATTCAGCGCGTAGGACACATGCGAAATCGTTACTGCAAAATTTGGCGAGTTATCTTTAACTTAGGCACTTTCGCGATAATATGCGAGTACCTTTTTGTTACACACAATAAATGTAAAATGAATTTTGATTCCGAAGTTAAGTGTAAAAATTTCATGAAATGAAAATAAAATAATACGTAAGATGATAGAAAGTGAAATTTACAACTCAGGTATCACATTTTTAAATCCTTAAGATTGGTTAATAAATATTTTTCTGTTAAAATTCATATTAGATCAACAGTACCGAAAATAATGCTATGCAATCCATTTTATTGTTTTAACTCATATTTGATACATTAACAGATTCAAATATGAGTGCATTATATACTCATATCGATCTTTCATTCTCAAAAATTTGATCCCGTAACAGTTCAAAAATGAGAATGTACTTGTGTCTCATATGAGAATATGCGAATTCTCAGATTTGAGTAAGCGTGCATCGGAGCTATTTTGAGAATGTGAAGTACTCAAAAGTTGAGCTGTTTGCTCTCAGTTTTTGAAAA